>JADQWA010000211.1:0-13649 GCA_018344505.1 Nebria ingens riversi
TGCACGTTTTCATGTCTTTACTTAACAGAGGAATGTAAGGAATGTTCTCGCTTCGTGAATTTGACTATACATACACAGTACACACACACACACTGACGGAGTTCTGAAAATAGTCAGACTCGATTCAGGGAAGGTCAAATAATGTAATTCCGTTAAAATCTCTTTTTTTCATGATTACAATACCTCTATATATACATTCGTATAAGAAAGTAAAAATTCTGATAGGGACCGCTAAGTCTGAGCAGGCGCTAGTATTCAAAAGACTAACGTAGCCCCACCTCCGTCTCCGTAGTCATCCTTGTCATAAGATTATTCCTCTATCCATTATATTCTCTTTGGTACAACATAATAAAATATTATAGCTATTCTTATTACTAATACTGACACGAATATATTTATATCCAATACTAAAATAGATTTATCGAGATATCTAACAATACATATTCTCTATTTTCACTTATGGGTGCAGACGAGATAAGTTACATCTACTGTTCAAGGAAATAACCTGATTTGAATATTTAAAACCCGCGAATGGATTTCTTTCCACACCCGTTAATATGTAAAAGTTTGGGATGTATAAAATAAAGATAGTAAATATTATAACAATTGTATTTTAATTAAATAAGACACTATACATTCAAAAGTGTACATTTCATTTTAACAGTAAAAAAAAAATATCCTATACAAAATATTATTTGCGCAGAGCACACATGGTTTACTTTATATATTACTATTTAATTACTGAATACCGACCAACCAACTTTACATGACATTCGTCGCATACTCGGACTGGTTTCGCCGAAGATGGTAGTGCCATCGAATTATCGGAGCAGGCGTTGCAGAATATATCACCGCAATTTCGACAATGATGCTAAAACAACATAAATAAACAAAAATATTTCCACAACTTTAATCTTATCTATGCAGCTTCGTTCAAAGATATCTTACGACAATATATAAAATTACACATTTTGTATTTCAAAACTTACTATCTTCATTTTTTCGGATATTATGAACAAATGCTAATATTGTTAGCCATAATGAATGGATGCAATAATAATTTGTATAGAAATTATGTTGTTTTCATTTCTGTTTTGTACTTTATAGAAAAAAATTAAATTACAATTAAAAATATTGAAGAATACAAAACAAAATCACAACTATTTTACGCAACCTTAAATAGAATCATGTTTTATAAAAGAACACGTATATATCGATTGAAGTTTGCTTCCAATGATAAAGGAACGTATTTATAATCCTGCGAACTCATAAAAAATAATTTTACAATTGTACCACTCTTTTTTAAATAAAAAATAAATAAGCAAATGCTAACAATAAAAATAATAATTTAATACCAATTCGTTTGATTAAATTATTTGCCGATTTAAAATGAAAAATACAACGATTATATTTTGAATAGAATTACCCTTCTTCTTGTCATATTGAATTCTTTTTTACACATTTTGCAATTCGAAACCCCTTTATCATGAGCCCAGCTGCTTTCTGCTTTACTCCGAATGGCTTCTTCTTGTAAATCTGATACTTGTAACTTACTACAACTAAGTTCTGTGCCTAATTCTTCCATCGCTTGTTCTTGTTCTAAACATCGTTCTTTTAACGTATAATACTCCTCTTGCAGCGTAGCATATTTCTAAAAATGTATATCATATTTTTTTTATATGAAATGCAATATTACAATATGTTACCGTTGCAACTGCTTTTAAATGTGTGAGCTCTTGACTAAGATGCGAAATTTTTTCTCGATCTTCTTGCATTGTTTCTTGCAATGATATCCTCCATTCTCTTTCAATTCGCAGATCTTCTTCCGTATTTGAAGTAATCTCTTCATGATGGGCTACTTTGCGACCAAGTTGACGTTTGCATTCTTCCGCATCCGCACGATATTTTTCACAATCACGATATCTATTGAAAAAACAAGTAAAAAAGAATAAATAAAACAAAAACTAAAGGATAAAATATATTGAAGGATATTTTATAGGAAAATAATGGCAAACCTATCCATCTACAAAATTCAAATAATAAAAAAGTAAATCATTATTAATAAGACACAGTTCGTTTCTCATATATTTGACTTTATTTGAGTATCTTTATAACAAAAATGTAAACAGAGAAACTTGTATATAATAAAAATACTCTAAAATTAACAATCATAGCGTTTACAAACGAATCATTCCTTTGACAATATTAGACTCAATCAAAATATCAACTCATAACATAAGCAGTTACATACTTCTTATACACTATATTAGACAAAATATTACATAAATACTAGGAGCTATGTATTGTTTTGTAATGAAGGTTTGCCAATATCCCCAATATTTTTCCTCTATCAATAGAAAAGTAATTTTTGTTTGTTTGTTTTATGTATGTATATGCACTAACGATCACAATTGACTATCAATGTTGCTTAAATATTTAAATAAAAGTAACTGTTAAATAAGATGTATTGTTAGCCAAAATATATGCGCAATTATTGATTTTTTCAGTGAGTTTTTCTACCGCGTGCCTTACAAAGTATATTTAGACTAACCAATTTGAAAATTTCGCATTATATCCATTTTAGTCAAAGAAAAGCAAAAGCGAAATATATTTATTAGTATAGAAAATATAAATGCGAGTTATGATATGGTAAATATCCGCGGGAAGCATTTCTTTGTTGAGAACTTTAAAACGTTATTTTTCTAATCCAATTAGCATAATAATTCAAAAAATAAACCGGTATTTCATTTATATTTTATGAATTTTCAAAATTTGCTAGATTTGGTAATAAAATAATATTTACGTATTAAAGTTTCCAACAATATTGTTAACATAAAGGTAACACCTACTTTGAGTCCAGTTTCTCAATTGTGTCAGACATGGACAATGTTTTTGCTTCCAGTTTCGTAATCAATTCAGTTTTATGTTTGAGCGAACCCTCACACTCCTGCAAATGATTTCCCTTAATAAAAAATAAAAGGACTCAAAACTACTCAAAATTTAAAAAAAAGATGTTAATTTCAATCATCTTGATACTGCATCAACAGGCAATTCATATTAAAACCATATTTACATAACAAGCTCCACATTTAGAAATGTAAACGTTTTTAGTTTTGACTATTCTAGCGTTTATATGAGACAAGTTAATACTTTTAGGTATTCATTTAAAGTATTTATTTGGCTCAGTAAGATAATAATTTAACTACAATAAAATTATATTGAAGTATCATTTTCGTCAGTCTGTGTTACGTTTTCAGTTTCTTTTTTTGGCAAAGTGTCAATTTTGGTAGAGGTGTCCGAAAGTATTTGCTCATTTTTCGAACAACTTTGTGCTGATTTTGACACATTATTGTCAGATTTATTTGTTTGTACAGGTTTTCTATATGCATATGATTTATCTGATGCTCTAGCACCTTCTTTATTTAACAAGTGATTATATTTTTCTAAGTTGTTTAGTATTTTTCCGATTTGACTAGCTTTGGCTTGTAGTCGACTCACCATCTCGCCCTTTTGGGTCAATTCCGTTTCACATTCCTATAAGCAGCATCAAAATGAATAACGGTGCGCCACTTTACCATAAGTTGACTTGCAAACAATCAGCAATATCTCACATCGATTCATTTTATATCATTGGGAAAATAACAATTTCACTTACATTAGTTATATTGCTGATTGTGATGATAGTTTTATATTCTATAATACTGATTAAAATATTGTTTCAAGAATTAAATGAAAAAATTTATATTCTAAGAAAATATGTATATTGTTACTACATACACATATGTCCACCATATTGTTAAATATCCAAAATGATTTTGAGATATACAGAAATCAGGAAATAAAATGAAAAATTTGTCCAGTTATAAGCGATTCAAGCCAAGGACCACAACACACATTTTCTGTACTACCAAGAGAATGACTGACAAATCTGACCTTCACTTATCATAGGTTGGAGCTGTAAATTTATGCGTTTGCTCGGTATGTCAAGATGCAAATTTAATAAAATTACAAACCACAGTACATACAAGTAAATTTGTTAAATCTTAACGTTTTATTAATAAATCAACTCAGGCATACAACAAAGAGTACCTTTCTTTCGTTCATTTATTACGATAAAATTCCATTATTGGTGATAAATGAATGATAAAAAAAAACATCGGCCATGTATTGGCCCTAAACTTTCTTTTACGTAGTCAGTATATTTTGATTTGATAGTATATAAATTAAAATATAAAATGTTTAAATTTAAAAGAAAATATTTTCATTCATTATGTCCAGTAAAATTGTAAAGTTAGATTATTGTCAGATTTCTAAAAAAAACATATGTATTTTAGATTTTAAATGTTCGATTCTATAGTAATTTAAAGTAAATATAATTATTCATTACACATTATTAAAAATTATTATGGCCGAACATTTATATTTATATATAATATTTTAAATTATTTACTAACCTTTGTAACGTTTTCTCACTAAACTAATTTGTAACACTAACAATAAATGTTAAAATATTTGAATATTTAAAACAATTGACATGCATAGTAGATGCGATTTATTATATATAATTTCCCGTAACTACGTAACTATGGCAATATCAATAAGATAAGATCTTGTAACTGGCACTTTTTGAAGAAATGTTTCAAACAAAAGTTGTGCAGAATACTAATATGTTTGAATGTTAATGTAACTATATTTATTGTAAGTACAGCCGTTTCGGAGATATTGCAGAAATTACAAAAAATGACTCAAGTAAACATGCACTTCCGGTTTGAATATGCTTTTCAAAAATAGGAGGTTTTCCTCCCAGGCATATACAAATCTTAAGTTTAAAGTTTCATAATTTTATCTTCAACAGTGTAGCATGTAGAGCGCACACAGCCACACACACACACAGACGTCATTCCAAAAATAGTCAGACTCGATTCAGGGAAGGTCAAAAGATGTATTTCCGTTAAAATTTCGAGAAATTTTTTTTTCGTGATTACAATACTTACTTATACTTCGTAAAAGAAAGTAAAAACAGAAAATTTAGAATTATACATATAATACACTTCTCATACACTAATGTAGAAATAACTAATAACATGTTTTTAATTTCTTAATTTTTAAAATCTAGATTTTAACGCGTGTGTGTGTGTGAGAGAGAGAGAGAGTGAGAGAAAGGGTGTGATATGGTGTAGGAGGGAAGAGGGGAAGGAGGAGGTAGAGAGCGCGCGCTCTACAGCCAAAACTGTTAAGCTATAATCATGAAACTTTAAACTCAAGATTTGTATATGGCTCACTTCCTATTTTTGAAAATAATATTCATACCGGAAGTGCATGTTTACTCTAGTAATTTTTTGGCTGCACTTAAGTTGCATTCACAGCTAGCCAATTTGTAATCTCGATTAGAAATTACAAATAATAACCCAGTTTGTTTTATGATAAACAATGCTAGCGTTCACAGCAACAAAATTAACTCATTAATTATAAGTATTAAGTGAAATGTATGCAAACTCCAAACTTTTCAATTAGAAATAACGCGATAGCTATATCGTCCGTCTTTCTTTTTTATTTGCATTTTGCAATATATTTATATGTTTCATTGATAATTTCATTTAAAGTTAAAACATGCATATATATATATATATATATATATATATATATATATATATATATATATATATATATATATATATATAAATATATATACATATAAATATATATACATATACATATATACGAGGGTGGCCTGAAAAGTTTCCGACCTCAACATGAAGATAGCAGCACTCGTAAATAAAAGCTAGGGAATTTCGTTGTTCATCTGTTGACAGTTACTCACCAAAGTTTCAGCCATTTTGGACGCGCAGTTGTTACGTAACAGTCGTTTGAGTGAGTTGATGTGAGTGTTTTTATGAAAATGGACAAAATCGAGTATCGAGCTGTCATCAAATATTTGTTTTTGAAAGGCAATACGCCTACGCAAATCAAAGATGAGTTGGATTCTGGGTATGGGTACTCTGCACCATCATGTACCACAGTGAAACTTTGGGCAGCTGAATTTAAACGTGGCCGTAAGAGCTTGGGAGACGATGAACGTTCGGGACGTCCAAAAACTGCAACTACCGACGAAAACATCGCCAAAGTTCACGAAATGGTGCTAGACGACCGCCGAATTAAAGTGAGAGAGATAGCAGAGGTTATGAACATGTCAAAAGAACGTGTTTGTCACATATTAAATCAACATTTAGACATGAGAAAGCTGTCCGCGCGTTGGGTGCCGCGTTTGCTCACGTTAGACCAAAAACGTGTCTCACATCTCAGCGGTTGCCATGGCGAAAATCCACGAATTACGGTTTGAACTGCTTGACCATCCGCCTTACTCACCAGATCCAGCCCCAAGCGACTTCTTTTTTTCCCTCATCTAAAAATTGCGCTCGGAGGACAGAGATTTTCGTCAAATGAAGAAGCAATCACCTTCGTGAACAATTATTTTGCAGAGAAAAACGCCGAGTACTATTTGGACGGGTTACAGAGATGGGAGCATCGCTGGGAGAAGTGTGTAGAGTTACAAGGAGACTATATTGAAAAATAAAAAATAAAATTCTGAAAAAATGTCTTGTATCTTTGTTAGGTCGGAAACTTTTCAGACCACCCTCGTATATATATATATATATATATATATATATATATATATATATATATATATATATATATATATATATATATATATATATATATATATATATATATATATATATATATTTATTTATTATATATATATATATATATATATATATATATATATATATATATATATATATATATATTGTTGCTGAATTCAGTTTTAAAAACGCACCTATTAAGTTGCTTGGCGAATAGAGAAGTATACAAACCATGAAAGTTGTAGTTCAAGAAATTGTTCGTAAAAGAAACATTGCGTTTGCGGCTGCAATTATGCTGCTTAAAAATTAGAAAAGAAATAGGAGGTGGTGAGTTCACCCTCTTAATCAACAAGGTGACGGAGATAATTTATTATCAGAACTGCGATTAGCCGATGAAAATCTATTTTTTAACTATACTAGATTAAATATTACACAATTTGATTTATTGTTATCTCTAGTTAAAGATAAATTAACTAAAATAAATATATATCGAAAACCTATATCTCCAGAGACAAGACTTGCAGTTACATTGCGGCAGGTTTTTTAAATTCTAAAATATTTTTAAAGCACTAGTAATAATTAATATATTGATGGCAATTTCAGACATCTTGCAACGGGTGACTATTTGTCATCTCTGGCATTTGCATACAGGATCGGAAAATCAACCGTTTGCAATATTATTAGAGAAACTTGTGACGTTTTATGGGAAACATTGGCGCCATTATACGTCAGGTTTCCTACAGAAAATGAATGGACACAAATAGCTGACGAATTTGATAGCCAGTGGAATTTGCCGCACTGTTTGGGAGCTATCGACGGCAAGCATGTTGTGATTCAAGCTCCGAATAACACTGGATCTCAATATTTTAATTATAAAAAGACATTTAGCATAGTGGTTTGCAGTATGTGATGCAAATTACAAATTTACGTATGTGGATGTTGGAGGATATGGATACTATTTAAAGGACAATTGAATTTGCCAAATGATAGTATAATAACGAACACGGACATCAGTTTTCCCTATTTTTTTGTCGGTGACGAAGCGTTTCCGCTACATACAAACCTTCTTCGCCCATACGGAGGAATTAATGTGGGGAGAGAAAAACGTATATTCAATTATAGGTTAACACGAGCCAGAACGTGCATTGAAAATGCATTCGGTATACTAGTGTCACGATTTCGAATATTCCATAAAGTTATTAATGCACATCCAAAAACAGTGGATTCGATAATAAAAGCAAGCATATGTTTACATAATTTCATCAAAAGTGATGAAAATTCTGCAACTTGTAGCGGCAAATATTGTCCTGCAACATATGTTGATAGATATGATAGTGATGGAAGCATCATTCCTGGCGAATGGCGTAACAACGTTCCGAATAATTCAGCATTAGATAGTGCTAGGACATTAAATAGACGTTTAGGAACACGCAATTCAACTAGAGTAGCTGATGAAAGTAGAGACACGCTAAAACAATACTTGAACAGTCCCGCTGGTGCAGTTGCATGGCAAGACTTTATTATATAAATATATATGAATGTTACAAGTATCCATAAAAATATAATTTTGACAAAATATATATATATATATATATACATATATATATATATATATATATATATATATATATATATATATATATATATATATATATAATATACTTAGGTTATAGAGGTAGATAAATGGAGACTTTTTATAAATTTTACTATTATGTTTTATTTTTAACAATAAGGTTTTAATGCTGCGATCGAAATTCTCTTGATGTGAAACTGCACATTCAGTAGTTATAAGTAGGCAACAATTAAATACGTAATATTTCCACGATGAAAAGGTTTCAATGGCCTAGATACTATCCCAAATAATTTGATGGCATATACTATAGTAAGTTTTAGATATTGTTACCTGCATTTTAAGACAGAGTGTGCAGTTGCCTGCTAAGAGTTTTTTGATCACAGCCTTAAGAAAAATAAAAAACATTTCTTATATATAACTTTAAAAAAATAAAGCATTTTTTATAGTTTCACTCATTCCTTTGATGATTTCTCAACGTTATATAAATGATTCAATGTTTCATTTTCAAAATCATATCGCACATTGTCCGGCAACTTATTCAGTCTTGTAGCAATATATTTACAAAATGCCTTGACTTCATCTTTTACCTTCCAGTCATCGGAATCTATTGTTTGCACATGAACGGGTGCTTCAATGGCAGCAATTAAAGCAGTTATATCTGATTCATTACTTTTAAATTTTTTTTGGTTTTGTAGGCGTCGAGAGTTTTGTAGAATTGTATTTATTTGATACTGTTGGGCTTGAAAGAGGTGAATCTAGTATTATCGGCAGAGATTCTGAGACAGAATTTTGTGCTTTGGCACTGAGTGGTGTAGGCATGATCTTGATTGTGGAATTTCGTATAAGCTCCTCAAAAGAAAATGACCAGGAAAGTTCTGATCGATTCGACGTGAAGGACGATAAATCAGAAAATGGAAATTCGGAAGCTGTAAATGTATATTGTTCCTGCAAATTATCATTTTCATATTCGCTCTTAATTGAATTATTAATATAATTAATAAATAATTAATATAATTCGTTCTTTGAACAGAACGACCGGCTCATTAATAATGAATACTGCGTTCTGTAAATAATAATAAAATTAAGTACTTCTATTTATTCATTCGTAATTTGCAATATTTACGATGGAAGATAATTGAAAATCAATAGTCACATATCAATAAAATTTAATAATTTAAATACATACTTTCGTGGTGCAATAACGGCGTCCACGAAACGCATCAAACTCATCAGAAACCATGGTGTCTTTGGTTTCCCACCTGGTGCTCCACTTTTAGTATCTGCAGTCCCTTTTTCCTTTTCGCGGATATATTTTTGACGCAAACTGACAAAAGTTTGTGATGCTTGTTGTCCTAATAAATTAAATAATGATGCAAATAATAGAAAACATACACACTATCACATGCATATTAATATTTGTATTAATTACCAGTCAGCTTAAAATTGGCACCAATCCGTTCCCACACTACCGCTTTTTTACTCGCAGCTTTAAAATTAATATTTGTTTTGTTCCACAGTAAATCATTTTGCTGTACATGAGAGATGAAATACTCTCCATTTTTAATAATGGCAAGCATCATTAATATAATTGTTATCAGAAAATGGTTTTTGTTGTTATGGTTTGTGTGCTATCAATCTATCAACCTTAATTTTATTTCAAATTTGGGGTTATTTAGATTAGTTCGAAAAAAAAAAATCTAGATGGTAGCATTTTTAATTGAGTCTTGTTTAACTAATTATAATTTAAAACGCTTGTTATAAGACGATCCAACTGATTACTATTTGTAATTTCTAATCGTAATTACTAATTGGCTAGCTGTGAATGCAGCTTTACAGTAAAAATAGTCACAATTAAAATGAAATATATTAATATTCTGCACAACTTTTGAGTGATTTTTTTCAGAAAGTGTACCGGTTACAAGAAAATTGATATTGTAATTCATACATTTCTTATTCATGTTGCCATAGTTACGTAGGTATGGGAAATTATATTTCTGACAAAAAGATTTAGTGAGTGTTTCACAGGTTAGTAAAATATTAAAAATATTATATATAAACAATTTAGTTAGGTTTTTATTTCATTTGAAGACTAAAAATCGCCCTGCCATAATAATTTATAATGAATTATTATATTTTCTTTCATTTTTAAATTTTAATATTCTTCCTATTTAAACAAATATACCTACTACGTATAAGAAAGTCCAGTGCAAGACACTGCAAATGGTTTTTTTTTTTACACAATCTTCATGCGTTTAGTTCTCAATATTTATCGTCAGACTACGTTAGCTTGAATCGCAAATACCTTTAAATAATTATTAATACCGTTGGTATGTAAGAAATTCAAACAAATATCTTGAAATATATTGATTATAAGTAAATATATGGTTGACATATTGGTGATTACGGTATTTAAAAGTAGTTTTAAAATGTATATGAAAAACGAAACGGCTTTTCTTTGTGTTTAATTCCTGTAGGAAACGAAATAAAAGTTAACGAAATACATTTACCTGTAATTTCTTGTACATTTCTAAATTGATGAGTTTTATGTCATCCAATTGCCGACGAAGCGATATAATAGTATCTTGTTTCTCATGAATGTCCTTTTCAAGCAATTTCATAGCAACTTCCATTTCTGCTTTCAGACACATCTAAAATATTAATATAAATATATACAATATATGATATAATAGGGCTTACATTTTTGTTTCAACATTTTATAAGTTTATCGTCATGATAAATTAATATATTTTGAAATTAATTAATTGCGAGTTCTATCTAACACAAAAATAAAATGGTATTTTGTTAAGATCTTTAAAAAATGTATTAAACCACGCGTAGGGCATATGACATTTTCCAGTATTTATTAAGCACTTACACAGATCACTCATTTTCTTTTGAAATCCTACAAAAATTATGCGTTCCCGTTATACCTCAAACAAAATGACTCAGATTTTCGGATTATATACAAAATGGCTAGTAAAATAAATGTGCGTTCCCATTATTCCTCAAATGAAAATGACCTGGATTACTTCAATTTCAATGGGAAAGCAGCTAACACTATGAATGCTTTGCGTCATTTTCTATTACTTACTGGAATGGTACGTCCATATTCTTGGCGTACTTTTCAAGGATTTTTAATAACAATTTATTATAATTTTTTATTAGGTATGTAGTATATTTAACTGCTTATATTTTTATTCGTAAGGACTCAATAGTGTATAAGTTATTCTAAGCATCTATATGTGAAATTTAAGATCACTATTATTACATGTATTACGTTTAGATACAATTATTTATTTATTTATTATAAACGATATTGTTTACCTGTAATTCCAATTCTTTGTCCGATTCTTGTCTTAATTTCCTTTCCTCATCTAGTCGTTGTCTCAATTCCTCTAATTCCGAACTATCAACAAATTTCCGATCAGAACTTTTTCCTTTATTGTCATCTCGATCCAACCCAAAATCACGTCCAAGTTCTTGTTTTAACTGAAGATTTTCATCGTACAATCCCAAAAGATTATTTTTGGAAATAGCCAAATCTTCCTTCATTAGTGCATTCGTTGTCGTTAAAGATTCAACTTTTACTTGTAAATTAGCTACCGTAGCACTAAAACCATCAACCAATTAGACCAATGAATCAATACCTATGCGACAATAGCAAATTCTACTTAAGATGTCGATTTAATTCTTCAATATAATTTTTTTGATCCAAAACTGTTGTCATATTATCCCCGGTTGTCTCTTCATTTGTTTCGTCTGCTATTTGGTTTGAAGAACGGAGATACAATGAAAAATCGATTACGCCTTGTGGGTAATCTAAGTCTTCTTCCTGTAGGTATCACATATAATTTAAGAAATCAATATTTACAAAATTAATTTCACCTATTACTGATCAAGGCTGCGTTCTAAAATCTTACTCGCATATACCCCTTGAGTATTATGTTAAATAGGAGGAAAAGAGGATATCTATACTGTTGTATATAACAAGTATGCTCTATGGCTCTTGCTTTTATAACATAACCAGTATGTGAGGGACTCAGAAGCAAAATAGTACATGTACATAATTGTAAATGAAACAAATGCAAATCAGTGTGATAAAACAGATTTAGGAGCAAATATCGTATTGAATAAACCGAGAAACCTTCTGAATAAAAAAAAAACACATATCAAAAGCGCACTCATACCAAACACAAAAATATGCAAATTTATTAACGGCTCTACACCTCACAAAACATTGCTTTCCAAATAAAAATAACGGTAATCCGTCTTTCTATATCAGTATCGGAAATGAATTGTTCAAGTATGAATACCAGTTGTACAAAATACAATAGAGTAGAGAATGAATCGAAATAAAGAATTGAATTTTTCTAAATTAATATAAAAGAGTATTTGTACTAGATTGCTTCGAAGTCTCTCATTTAATATATATTATTTTTCGAATAAAAACATAAAATATGACAAAAATAACATTGGAATGTTTTCTACCTTAACACAAAGATTACAGTCAATAACATTGAGTCCCACAAGTAACCCAATAATGATAACAGCCTCGTCACTTAGCATTAGTGCATCAGGTTCAAAATATTCCGCTAAAGCCTCATCTTTATGATCAATAAGCACTTTTAAATAATCAGCAAGTTTCTTTTGCATTAAAGCTAGTCGAAGCCAGGCTCTAGCGCGGCCCATATGAGTTCGAACAGTTGGCAAATCTCTCACACTAGCAGTAATATCTTGTGCTTCACTAGCATATTTTTCCACCATTTGTAATATGTCCCATAATTCTTTTTTCGGTCCCAAAAGCCCCTACAATTAAAATATTATGTGATTTCTTTTTGTTTCTAGAACATGCAACATTTAAAAAAAAACTAAAAAACGATTTTATTAATAAACTATGAATCGTATATTGTATACATTTATTTCCAAATGCAATAAAAGTTACTATTATCCCTTTCGTTACCAAGGAATATTTGAAAAATACTATTGATATTTATAATTTTTCTGTCCTTGTCAAAGGATTGTCATTCAAAAGAAAAATGTTTTCCGCAATAATTATAAATATATTATCTCCATACATGTTTATAATATAAATAAAATTACAAATTAAAAAATACGTCATACTTTTAAAACTTTATTTAACATATGTAATATAAAATTGCGATAAAGTTGAAACTACTACAGCAAGTTGTATTAAAAAAAAAGGGGAAAATAGTAATATTCTGTCAAATAGCTTTTATTTTGTATCACATGGCTACATCTTTTATTTTCAATGTCTTGTCATAGGAATAACTATTATAGCAACAACTTCATCTGAAATACAACTCTTCTTAGATACCGTCCGCTTTCCATCCAAATATGTCGGATTGAAAATTAAATCATTACTCCACAAAAATATCGGCCATGTGTTAGCCCTAAACTTTCTTTTACGTAGT
>JADQWA010000212.1:0-14944 GCA_018344505.1 Nebria ingens riversi
ATTCTTCCCGATATTTTAACTTTATTAATAATTTATTTATTATGCGACTAGTTACATACTTAACTATAGAGGTTTCTTCCTATTTAGTCTTCTGATCTCTCCTTCGTTGTTGAGAAAACTTATTGCCGTTTCGTTGGGGTGGTGATTTAGCCGTTCTTCGTATTTTTGGGAATGGGTTTTATTTTGATCTTTAACATATTTTATTTTTAAGTCAGAGTGCACTGTTTCATTGGTTACGTACCAGGGTGCGTCTGCAATGGTCCGTAGTACTTTATTCTGTATTCGTTGAACTATGTTTATATTTCATTTTTTTTGCACAACCCCACAGTTGCATCCCGTATGTCCATATTGAAACTAACATTATTTGATATAGTAATAGTTTGCTGTGTAGAGATAGTTTCGACTTGCGACCAATTAGCCAGTACATTTTTTTGGTTTTGATGTTCATTTGTTTCTTTTTCGCGAGTATATGCTTTCTCCATGTCTGTCTCCGATCAAGGTGCATTCCAAGGTATTTTACTTCAGTTTTTATAGGTAGGGCTTGGTTGTTATACGTAACTACCGGGCATGTATGTAATGTAATTTGTGCCGATTTAGCGTCGTTAATTTTGATTCTCCATCTATGTGCCCACTTTTCTATGTTGTTTAGGGATTGTTGAAGGAGCCTGGATGCTATGGCTGGATCTTCGTTTGACGCGAGTAGTGCTGTGTCGTCTGCGTAGGTGGCGGTGATTAAGTCACTTTCAATGGGTACATCTGCAGTGTATATTTGATACAATATTGGCCCCAGTACACTTCCCTGCGGTACCCCGGCATTTATTTTGTGAATACTAGAGTAGCTGTTGCCTTGATTTATTTGAAAGGATCTGTTAGTTAGGTAGGATTTAAATAAGAGGTAATATGGATGTGGTAGATAGTGCTTGATTTTGTATAGCAGTCCTGGATGCCATACCCGATCGAACGCTTGGCTAACGTCAAGAAAGGCTGCTGTGCAGTATTTTTGTTCTTCTATACTTCTCTCTATTTCTCCCACTACTCTGTTTATTTGCTCGATCGTTGAGTGTTTGTTCTAAATCCAAACTGGTGATTTGGAATTATATTATTATCTTCAATTTCTGGTTTTAGACGTTTCAAGATTAGTTTTTCTAGCATCTTTGATAGTACTGGGAGGAGTGATATGAGTCTGTATGATGTTATTTCATGCGCTGATTTACCTGGTTTGGATATGAGGATGATTTGGGAGAATTTCCATTGAGTAGGATAATAGTGGGTTCTATTTATTGCGTTATAGATTTGTGTAATTGCTACTATTGCTTTTTTTGGTAATTTCTTGACTATTGTTGCTGTTATGAGGTCGAAGCCGGGGGCTTTTTTTATTTTTTAGATATTTGATTTCTTCTGTCACTTCCTTTACAGAAAAGTGTTTCAGCGGATGAGATAGTTGTAGGGGCACATTCAAGTAGTCCATGACTTCGTTTTCTTCTTCAGCAGTTGATTGTGCTGGATGGGGTTGAAAAGTGTTTGATAAGTGCTCAGCAAAGCATGCTGTCTTTTCTTCCTCCGATCTTGCCCAGGTGCCGTTAGGTTTTCTTATAGGGGGAATTGACTGTTTCGGTCTCCTAAGTTTTCTTGTTGCTTTCCATAGCGAGTAGTCATTCGTGGCATTAGGTGAGAGGTTACTGATGTATTCTTGAAGTGATTCGTCTTTTATTCGGTGGAGTGTTGTTTTATTCTCCTTGCTTAGTTTGTTTAAAATATATTTATCATTTGGGTTTCTGCTTAGTTGCCATTTTCTCCTGGCTTTTCTTTCTCAATTATTTTTTCTCGGATTTGTTTCGGACAGTTAGTGAGCCTTTGAAACATTTTCCAGTCTGTTTTCTTGTTAGTGAGAAAAGGTTTTTTTGTATCTCTACTATTGTTGAACTTAGTGTAGCTATTATTGGTGAGTGATCCGACGATAGGTCAAAACATTCCTCAACTTTTACGTAACTCGACGATATTCCTTTTGTTACGAAGAAGTCTAGGACGTCTGGGATTTTAGCTACGTCTGTAGGCCAGTAGGTTGGTTTCCCTGAACTCATTTGATTGTAGTTTTTACTTAGCATTGTATTCCATAGTTCTCTGCCTTTGGGGTTTGTTAGTCTTGATCCCCATTGTGGGTGTTTTGCGTTGTAATCACCTCCGGCTATGAATCGTTGTCCTAACATTTCAAAGAATGTTTTAAGCTGATCTTTTTTTACTGCGTGCCTTGGCGGGCAATACACTGCAGCTATTACTAATGTTGAATTTGTTTCCTTTATTTCGATGTTTGTTGCTTGTAGATATTCTGCTTCGCATTTTTGTATTTCGAAGTGTTCTATTTTTTCCTTAATTATAATGGCGGTTCCGCCATGAGCAGTTTGGTCTGGGTGATTTGTTGTGTATGTTTTATATTTGGGAATATTGAAGTAGTTTCTGTCCGTAAAGTGCGTTTCTGATACTAACAGGATGTCTATTTGCTGTGTTTTGAAGAAAATCTACTTCTTGTCGGTGTTGTGCCAAGCCGTTGGCATTCCAGAGAGCTAATCTTAATGATTTAGCCATTGGGAGTTAGTTGTTTTATTAGCGTGGAGAGCATGTTTAAGATCATGCTGTTTTGATTCATTAGCTGACTGAACATTGCTTCAAATTTGGTGAGAAATTGTGTTAAGCTAATATCGTTGTCGGTTGGTGCGGTTTCGGTATTGTTTCTGTTGTTTGTTACATGAGCGTAACTTGTGTTTGGGTGGACTTCTTTGTGTGTTCTGTGATTTTCGGTAGGGTTTGCATTGGCTTTCTCAGGGTTATCTCTCGTTGGGTTTCTTCTTATCTGTAATTCGCGATAGATGACGCATCCTTTATAGTTAGCTGGATGTGGTCCGTCGCACAGTATGCATTTCGCTGGGGTGTTACTGTTCTTTTGACACTCTTTTGTGGCGTGGTTTCCTGCGTATTTTACGCAATAATAGGGTTTCCTGCAGTAGGATTTTGTGTGGCCATAATCCTGGCATCTCATGCACTGCGGTATTTCTTTCTTGGTCCTTGGTGGTTCGACGGTTACTTTTGTTCCTAGCAAATGTGTTATTTTGTATATTTCCTTGTTGTTTGGGTTAGGTTCTTGATCTATGTAGAAAAGTGGCAGTGGTTCTTTTGTTTTCCAACTACGTAGGTTGGACACGTTGCGTATTACAAAGCTTTTTTCTTCCAGTACTTCTTTTATATCATTTGTTGGTATTGACTGGTGTAGATTTTAATTACTACCCTGTACGCTCTTTCTTGTTTAGGTTGGTATGTGTGGTAGGCCACATTATTTTGTCTCAGTAGGTGGATTAATTTTCGGTATGCGTCGGATGATTTTGTATTTACTTTGACTTCCTTTTGTGTTAGCGTTTTGCATGAGAATTCTTCTGGGTTTAGGGCTGTTTTGAGGCATAGTATCATTGTTGAGTAATTTATTACGTCTTGTATGAATACAGGAGGTGGTTTATTTTCTGTTGTACTGTCGCGTTGGTTACAATTTTGGTCCTGTGTTGTTAGTTCGTCCAGTGCGGTGAACCTGTTTGAGTATTGTGTTAGAGTGTTAATTTTCGTAACATTATTGCTTCTTTTAGGTGTTTGTTGTTTGTGGTTGTTATCATTTTCTCTTTGTCTCTTTAGGTGCCTTTTGTCTGTTATTAATTGCCAAAAATGTTTCCTCCTCATTATTTGGATGAGTTGTTGTGTGTACTGTTGTACGTGTAGGTGGTGGAATACTTGTAATTGGGCTTGCTATAGGTGTAGTTACACAAGTTATCTGAGACAGACTTGCTTGGGTGTATGTTGTGGCTGTTGTCACTACTGTCATAAAGTTGTTATATCTATGGTGTGGGCCACCACTTGTTTCAGGCATATGTGTGCCCCTTGTTTATTAGTGTTTAATACAGATTTGTATGTTTGGTGCTCCAAAATTGCTGACTACGGCACTGGATAGCACTTCACTTCACAAGTTTTTGAGTATAGACTAAACTACTAGATGAGAAACGCTCACTACTGTAGATGTAAACACGTCCGCACTCACTGATCGCTTGGGCGAGTATAAATTTTAAAATATATGATATGATAGTTGAACATACGTTACACAAGTAGCGTTGAACACAACAAAGATTGACTGGTGGAGAATGTCTGTACTTTATTCTGAAATCACGAAAACCCGCGCGACCTATGGGCACTCTATCCATCCTTCTCTTATGTATACAAACATGAATAAATAAATATACGTCGTTGGTATTCGTGGCTCATACTGATGACCTTGTAGTTCCATCTTTTAAAAATTGGACTGCATGTGTGTGTGATTTCGGAAATAAAGGCGCGTGTGTGTGAATGTGACCTTTCTACCGCCAAAACTATTTAAACAATAAACCTAAAACATTAAACTTGATATTTTTATGTGACCCGAAAGACCCCTAAGTAGTATGGTAATGGGCTCCTCAATTCAAGATTTCACCTATAAAAAAAACCGGCGCATTACCTTGAATCTGTAATTTTTTCTATAATGTATCACGAAAAACAGTGATTTGAGCGTATTTTGCTACGAAAAGCAGTCATGTTTCCATATTTTTTGCCCATAAAACAGTAATATTTCCCCAAAGATATTAGTTTTTCCATCATATTGTCAATAAACTATTAATTTAGAAAAAAACGTCTATTATAAATTATACACCTAACCGTAACCCTGAACGTCATTGCTGTGATAGATTTTTTATGATCTATGAATATAAATTAATATTTATTTTTGTTGATGGATGAGGGTTCACTTATTCGTAAATGGTTAGAATCAACGCATAAATAAAATCGTTAACAAAGTTTTTATTTAATATAACATATTGAAATTTCAATTATTATTTGACAATGAATGTAGTTATTAAAGTTTTCTGTCATGTAGTTTTAGATTGAAATGTTTATGAATTTAGTTTCTAAATTTCTATGGTTTAATTTAAAGGTTTTAATTTAAGACTTCTCACTAGAAGTTCATCATATGAGATTTGAGTTGGTACACTAAAATTTATAACAACTGGAAGGGGCACTGCCAGGCCTACTCATGAGTGTAAAACTCTATCCCACACTTCTGCGCATGCGCATTAGTGACAAAGCCACGTTATGTACAGTATCGTTAGAAAGTGTTAGAAGTGCAGAGAGTATGACATATATGTGCTTAGCTTAGGCTTACATGGTTACTGAGAAAAATAAAATGGCGAAGCATTGCGGTGTGGAATTCCTACGTTAACAAATCACCTATTTAATGAGCTAAACAGTCAATGATATACACTATTTATAACTACTGTTTTACTTGCCAAGTGGACTGTACCGACAAACAGAAAGGTGATTCTCTCTAGGCTCGAAGCGAGCACGTCAGTAGCCGTTGCAGCTATTATATATTTCAGTAGTTCGTACTGATTTAGAAAAAGCATAACGAATCGTTTATCGATTTACAGAACAAAAAAATGCTGATAATTGAGAAACTTGATCATACGTGACTATTGAGACGTTGAGCTAGTATTTTGTATTAACGACAGGATGTCGGTACATAAACAATAAAGGAGCAATCGTTACAATAATATAGTTTTTATAATATTCTTATACAACTTTGGGGTTTATAACATTGTGATAAATATTTATCAATGTATATTAATAAAATAGTGACCATTTTCTCCTTTTTTAAAAATATTAACATTATTCTCTCAATTAAATGGACAGTAATAACCAATTGCATGTATGTTAAACAGTGTAAACAAACAATTTAAACGTTTATCTGATTTGGAGATTAAATTATATGAAATTGAACGTTTTTTGAAATAAGATTGAAATTATGGTGAACAGTCTAGCAGATAATAATGAACATTTCAAAGTATCATTGCCTGGTAGATTTAATGAATATACTTCATATGCGTGTAAGAGTACCGAAAATAAGCCAAGATTAAAATACAAGGGGAATAAACAAATGGGGACTACAGAAATGCATGCTATTGTATTTGTTTAAACAAGACATAAATATAAATAAATACATACATACACACACATACATACGTACACATACCCACACCCAGCCACCCACACACACACATACACACATACACATGTACGACGGTGGTCTGAAAAGTTTCCGACCTAACAAAGATACAAGACTTTTTTCAGAATTTATTTTTTTATTTTTCAACATAGTCTCCTAGTAACTCTACACACTTCTCCCAGCGATGCTCCCATCTCTGTAACCCGTCCAAATAGTACTCGGCGTTTTTCTCTGCAAAATAATTGTTCAGGAAGGTGATTGCCTCTTCATTTGACGAAAATCTCTGTCCTCCGAGCGCTATTTTTAGATGAAGGAACAAAAAGAAGTCCCTTAGGACTAGATCTGGTGAGTAAGGCGGATGGTCAAGCAGTTCAAACCGTAATTCGTGGATTTTCGCCATGGCAACCGCTGAGGTGTGAGACACGTTTTTGGTCTAGCGTGAGCAAACGCAGCACCCAACGCGCGGACAGCTTTCTCATGTCTAAATGTTGATTTAATATGTGACAAACACGTTCTTTTGACATGTTCATAACCTCTGCTATCTCTCTCACTTTAATTCGGCGGTCGCCTAGCACAATTTCGTGAACTTTGGCGATGTTTTCGTCGGTAGTTGCAGTTTTGGACTTTCCGAACGTTCATCGTCTCCCAAGCTCTTACGGCCACGTTTAAATTCAGCTGCCCAAAATTTCACTGTGGTAAATGATGGTGCAGAGTCCCCATACACAGAATCCAACTCATCTTTGATTTGCGTAGGCGTATTGCCTTTCAAAAACAAATATTTGATGACAGCTCGATACTCGATTTTGTCCATTTTCATAAAAACACTCACATCAACTCACTCAAACGACTGTTACATAACAACTGCGCGTCCAAAATGGCTGAAACTTTGGTGAGTAACTCTCAACAGATGAACAACGAAATTCCCTAGCTTTTATTTACGAGTGCTGCTATCTTCATGTTGAGATCGGAAACTTTTCAGACCACCCTCGTATGTGTGTGTGTATACAGCTTAGGCAATGAAAGTAGAGCGGTGCGGTAAGGGAAAGCAATGCTCCGCTTATCAATTCAACTCTTAAAACCATAGACGGCGCCATTAAATATTTTAATGTTTATTTCTTATAAATAAAATATAATTGAAGGAACAAACAAGATAATACTATGAAAATCATATAAAACAAATTAATAAACTTTTTAATAAATTACTTGATTTTGCTCTCCATGTTATTTTATTTAATCATATAAAACGAAATTATGCCGTACTAATAAAATTAAAATAAAGTCACCGACGCTGGTTTTTTAGTTTTACTTATTATTGTATTAGTCATAGAGTCGAGATAAAAGTGGGCCCTAAAATCGCCCGACGCGGATTGTTTGTTATGAACATTTGTTTGGTCGTTTGCATTGTAAAATTTTAATAGCGCGCTAAAACGTGATAACGTATTTATTTAGGTTTTTATGCATATTTCATTGAACCGTTGTGCTAAAATAGGGAACCGCACTCGCATTCTTTAGACCGCTCATCTTTCGTTGCCTAAGCTGTATGTGTATGTGTATATGTACGTGTACGTGTACGTGTACGTGTACGTGTACGTGTACGTGTACGTGTACGTGTACGTGTACGTGTACGTGTACGTGTACGTGTACGTGTACGTGTACGTGTACGTGTACGTGTACGTGTACGTGTACGTGTACGTGTACGTGTACGTGTACGTGTACGTGTACGTGTACGTGTACGTGTACGTGTACGTGTACGTGTACGTGTACGTGTACGTGTACGTGTACGTGTACGTGTACGTGTACGTGTACGTGTACGTGTACGTGTACGTGTACGTGTACGTGTACGTGTACGTGTACGTGTACGTGTACGTGTACGTGTGTGTGTGTGTGTGTGTGTGTGAGTGTGTGTGTAAGTGTGATAGTGTGTGTGTGTGTGGGGCGCCTGTGTGTATGTCTGTATGTGTGTGTGTGTGTGAGTGTGTGTCTGTGGGTCTGTGTGCGCTCTACAGCCTACACCGTTGAAGATAAAATTATGAATCTTTAAACTTAAGAATTGTATATGCCTGGGAGTAAAACCTTCTATTTTTGAAAAGCATATTCAAACCGGAAGTGCATGTTTACTTGAGTCATTTTTTGCATATCTCCGAAACCGCTGCACTTACAGTAAAAGTTATAAATAAAGTTAAAGATATTAACGATTTGAACAACTTTTGTTTGAAACATTTCTTCAAAAGTGTACCAGTTACGAGGAAATTGCTATTATCTTATTTATATTTCCATAGTTACATAGGTATGGAAAATTATATATAATAAATCATATCTACTATGCATGTCAACTGTTTTAAATATTCAAATATTTTGACATTTAACATTTATTGTCACAAATAAGTTTAGTGAAAAAGCGTTACAAAGGTTAGTAAATAATTTAAAATATTATATTTAAATATTTTCTCTCGTTTTAAAGATAATTTGAAAACTAAAAAATGCCCGGCCTTAATAATTTTTAATAATATGTAATGAATAATTATATTTTCTTTATACTACTATAAAATCCAACATTTAAAATATAAAATACATATGTTTTCTTTGGAAATCTGACAATAAACTAACTTTACAATTTTCTTGGACAATGAATGAACATATCTTCTTGAAATTTAAACATTTTATATTTTTATTTATATACAATCAAATCTATATATACTGACTACGTAAAAGAAAGTTTAGGCCCAACACATGGCCGATATTTATGCTAGGTTTGCCAAACCCAACATACACTTCCGTGCATCAACGATGGTACAAGTACACTATTGTACACGCATAACCTTGCATCCTTAGAAATGTTAAAATTTCTTGCAAAGCCCCTATAATCTTACAACCAGAGACACTCTTCTCTCAATCATACTATCCATCACTAGAAAATATAGAACCTAAATAAACAAACTGAATAACTTTCTATAGTCGATGCCCATCCACCACAATATTACACACTGTCCTGCATTCATGCTTTTCAAACAGCATAACCTTTGATTTACTACAATCAGTTCAAGATTCATATCCTTCCTTTTTTTACTTATATTCTGTATCATTCTACTCAGTTGCTCTTCTGATTCACCAAAACCACGATATTATAAGCTAAAGCAGGAGCAGTTCTACCACCAATAGTTACACTATCGTCAGTCCCGCCACATAATGCCAGGCGTAATAATACATCCAAGCATATATTAAATAGCCACGGCGACATCACGCAACCTTGTTTCACGCCACTTTCAATATCAAACCATTCTCTTAAACTGCCTCAACTCTTACTGCTGCTTTACTACCAGCATATAACACTTGGATGGCATATAACCAAGAGCCAATCACTCCATATTCTTTCAAAATGCACCATAACCTCTCACATACTACACTATCATATGACTTTTTCAGATCGAGAAAGCCACAAAATAACTTTTCAGTGTTAACAAGTGGCTTATCGTAAATCATACGAAGAGAGAATAGTTGATCCACACATCCTCTCCCAGGCCAAAAGCCACCTTGTATATCATACAATTTCATTCGCGATATGCATTTGACTTTTCTAATTATAATACTTCCATGCAAGTTGCCTACAATCGTTAAATATTTCATAATATTGTAAATCCAAAACTCCAACTTATTCAAAAACAGTGTATACCATACATAGTATATCATAAAATAGGTAAGGTGGAACATAAATATAGAACAGGTAATAATATACGCATGGTGCACTATAAACAGTGAACACTATTTTATTTGTTTATCACCAATCAAATTTGTGTTAGCACGTGCATTTGTTTTGACAAACACCCTAAAGTTTTTTGTGGCGAGTCATGGTTCGAGTTATCTAAGTGTACAGGCGCACTTATATCTATGTGAAATCATACAACATTCATTGTAGTTTTTAATCATATTCAAACTTCATCCCTAACCTATTTCTCTTTTCACGTTATAGCATGTACATTTTTTCATACACTTCATATATTGGTAATATGTTATTCGTTACCTGAAGTTAGATTTGCCATCCAGTTTTCCATATCTGTATCACTAGCAAATTGCAATTTTATCGGTTGAGAAGATAATCGCGGTGTATGGATAGCTAAGCGAGGGTTACCGGGTTCGCTACAGCAAACAATACACGTAACTTCTGATAAAGCGAATTGACTCTGCAATAAAAAAGATAATTTTATTTATTTGTATTGATAAAATACAGAGAGTTCAAGGTATCACGACGCGAATTTATCATTACCCATAGTATATAATTTGTGTCTTATTTTAAGTTTAAAAGGGCGGTTACAAGTATAGACATATTTAAAATGGCCAGAAACTTATTTTGACTTGAGCAAGATGATTAAATGAAAAATAAATAATTTAATGTTTACGGTCAGTTCTCCAAATTGCTAGTAACATTTAACCATTTCATACAAACCACCATTGAATTAAATGATGTTCAATGTGACACTATGTAGCTTTATAAATACAATGTTATTCTATTGGTGATTACTCAAGCTTGCGTTCCCACGTATTTCATTTGTGCTTTTACGCAATAACGCATAAATGTTTCAAATCAAAAATAAATTATTATCCCAAAAAAACGCGTTTGTGCGTTTCAATAACCGAACATGTGAATAATCATAGTAATAAAATTATTCAAAATTAACTGGTCTTTGAGAGTGAACAGCGAGTATTGACTTTTAATATAAAATAGTTATAATATAAAAGAAGGATTTTATTAATTAACCGCACTTCCCTCAAAGAGATTTACTTAATAGTTCTTTTTTAAATAAATGTAATAAATTCTTTGTAGTTTCTTAATACTTTGTTGAGTTTAAGTTAACAGATACTTTATTAATTATTATTAATTTACTATCAGAATTTCTAATAACTTGTTAAAAAATTAATCCTAACCATTTTATTTTATTACTAGTTACGACATGTGCTGAACCTGTTTAAAAACAGTTTATGACAGGTTTGGCTGCCATGTTCGATTAGATAAGAAAAACAATAAAAAGCACGCGCTAAACCAGAACTTAATTTCTAGCGTACGCGTACAAGATCTATTAACCCGCATATTTTTATTCGCCACATATGACTGGATAGTTACAGAAACTCCGTACGCTCGAATGCAAAAACGCGAGATTGAGTAATGACCATAAATCATACTTTAGTAGTTGCTCCATCAGGATTCAACATAGTGAACGTGCCACTATTACCAATCCACTCAAGTTGTAGAACGCAATCATCATAAACTCCAGCTGGTGTCCCCGTCACATTAATATTTGCACCAGGTAACAGACACCTAGCTTCGCCAGTCCGGATCCACGATGAAGTTTCTACAGCCGTTTCATATTTTTCGAAGTCACAATTTAAAGCAAGGGGTATGCGAGATCTTAATTCATCCAAGATGGCGATACGCCACGATTGAGTGAGATCCGCTTGCGGAACGCACCCAACGTCTATGAACCAGTTTGCCGGTTGCTGAGTCAGATCAACTGTGCATGCTCCTGCTTCAACCCAGGACCACATCGCATCAAATTCAGCCCAGTATAGTGTAGCTGCATCTTCGTCTTCACCGTATACCCCAGTATCTCGCGTAAGGTCCGCGTCCCAAACGCTGCAATCGGTTTCTGGATGAGCTTCCGTACCAACTACTGACCCCACACTCCGAACAGGACTCCAAGCCTTGGGATTTTTCAGCGTTGTTTCAAAATGTTTGCCGGTAATTTCTTCAGTGGGTAGTGAAATTTTATTAGATGCTTCAGCATCGTCATTTTCAGAACTTTCCGAAACAGAATCTCGACTTTGTGAAGATTCATTGGCAAGTTTATTTGCACGTTCCCGTTCAGAACGAAGACGTAATGAAGTAGGAGTTGGAGCTGAGCGAGATTGCTCTTCCAAATCCCGAGTCCCTAAACTTGATGGCTCATATGTACTATGAGGACGATTCTATACAAACAAACAAAAAAGATAAAATGAAATTTAAGTAGAAATCATTGAGAAACAAGGCAAGGCGTATAAAAAAAGTTGACAATCTACATTACGACTCTATACTGTAATGCAGCCAAACCTACATGTAATGTACAAATAGATTTTCAGGTTAGCACATCCCATTTTGAAAACTGATGCTTTAGCTTGGCATAAATATTAGAGCGATGTCTTATGGGGAAATGCGTTACTATATTTTCATCTTGAGCGAGTTAAGTATTCCTAAAGTTACAAAAGCATTACGGTAGTGAGACACAAGTGTGTGCGTGCATGTGGGTATGTGTGTGTTTGTGTGTGTGTGTGTTGTGTGTGTGTTGTATGTGTGTGTGTTGTGTGTTGTGTGTGTGTGTGTGTTGTGTGTGTGTGTGTGTTGTGTGTGTGTGTGTTGTGTGTGTGTGTGGTGTGTGTGTGTGTGTTGTGTGTGTGTTGTGTGTGTGTGTGTGTGTGTTGTGTGTTTGTGTGTTGTGTGTGAGTGTTTGTTGTGTGTGTGATGTGTGTGTGTTGTGTCTGTGGGTTGTGTGTGTATTGTGTGTGTGTGTGTGTTGTGTGTGTGTTGTGTTTGTGTTGTGTGTGTTGTGTGTGTGTGTGTGTAGTGTGTGTGTGCTGTGTGTGTGGTGTGTGTGTGTGTTGTGTGGGTTGTGTGTCTGTTTGTGTGAGTGTTGTGTGTGTGTTGTGTGTGTGTTGTGTGTTGTGTTGTGTGTGTTGTGTGTGTTGTGTGTGTGTTGTGTGTGTGTGTGTGTGTTGTGTGTGTGTGCCTGTGTGGGTGGGTGTCTGTGTGTGTATGTGTGTATGTGTGTAGTGTGTGTGTGTTGTGTGTGTAGTGTGTGTGTGTTGTGTGTGTCGTTGTGTGTGTGTTGTGTGTGTGTGTGTTGTGTGTGTGTGCTGTGTGTGTGTGTGTCTGTGTGTGTATGTGTGTATGTGTGTGGTGTGTGTGTGTGTGTCGTTGTGTGTGTGTTGTGTGTGTCGTGTGTGTGTGTGTTGTGTGTGTGTGTGTGTGTGTGTTGTGTGTGTGCCTGTATGTGTGGGTGTCTGTGTGTGTCTGTGTGTGTATGTGTGTGTATGTGTGTGTGTGTGTGTGTGTGTGTGGTGTGTGTGTGTGTGAGTGAGTGAGTGAGTGAGTGTGTGTGTCTGTGTGTGTGTGTGAGTGTGTGTGAGTATGTATAATTATGTATGAGTATGTGTGAGTGTGTGTGTGTGTACATTTTTAACAGATCAATCAGTTTAATTTTAAAAATATTCTATATAAATATTTTGTTAGGTCTTTAATTCATTTGAAGGCTAAAGCACGATTGGCTATAACAATTTCTAACATAGGGCATAATAATTATTTTTTCTTAACTTTTTTAAATTTTATTTTTCTTCCTATCTAAACAAAATATATGTACTACTTATAAGGAAGTCCAGTGCAAGACACTGCAGATGTTTTTGTTTTTTTTTGTTATATAGAATGTGAGCATCAGGAATGAGTATTGCTCACTACTGATTATATTTCATACTTTCAGTTCCAAGACACAACTGTAAATACAGATTGTTGTGTATTTGTGTTACACAATAATTTTACAAAATAGTTCTTGATTTTTGTATTTATGTATCTCAAATATGAAATCTTACCAAAGCTGTCCAACTCCGATGTTTATCCCTTGTTGATCCAGTTAAACTATGTCTATGTTGTGAATTATTCGAGGCTAAACTAGCATTGCTACTCGCTCGGCTTAGTTGCATAGCCGCTTGAACCATGCGCCATTTTTTGCCGGTAAGTTCAGATGAGGTTACTCCGGTTCGATAATAGATGCAGCGATCTTCATTGCTAACAGCCCAAACGTGATCATTGGGCGCTACAGATACATATGACATACTGCCCACCATTTCAACCCAACCAGAGCCCATTGCAAAATCTTCTGAGAAGTTTGCTGCAGCACCTCGGACACCTTTGCGAAACCAAACGCTTTTATCATTGCTCACTGCCCAAACGGCATTCGTCCCTACTGATACGTGAACTAAGCGTAAGTTGTCGCCAGGTGGTCGGACTTCTAGCCATGTTTCACCTAATAACGAATGTTTTAATTAATTTTTGTTTCTAAATTCCGTAAATACAATTACTTTCAAAGCTGTTTTTGTTTAGGAATTTAAAATTACTGCCTACTTAATAACTATTTATAGGACATGGCTTAAGCAGTACGATGATTTTAATAACTAAACAAATCCGTCGATTTATTCTCAGTTGTAGATTTATTTTCTTTTAAGTACATATCTGAGGCTATTACTTTTAGAGTGTACATACAGTATGATATCGTTTCCGTTATACAAATTAATTTACATCGAACGATAATAAAACCTAATGGGCCAAATTCAGCACTCTTCGTTAAGCTCGTCTTCAAGCCTTCTTTAGCTAAAGAAGGTATCAGCGCTTAATGAAAGTCTTAGTTACAATCATATTCAGCACTCTTCTTTAGGTGTACTTTAACAAAAGATAAACATTTTCTAAATATGCTATAGCAACAACGCGGCCGTCATCTTAATTCAATTGTTAAACACGTTTTTGAGGTTAGACCAGTGCAAATTGTATTACATTAATTAACATAAACGTAAGAATTGTTGTAACTATCTTATTTAAAATGTAATGTGCTAAATACTATACAATTAATTTCTTTACTAATATTTTAGATGTCGGGAAACAAACGCCAACGGACATAATTTGCTGGAATTTTTACAAATCTGGACAATCTTGAAGCTATTGCCCGAGAAACTTTGTACACAAATCGAAAAACTGTGGCATGGCTAACACATAATGTAAATCACCTATAATATCCGTAAATAAATGTTATTCATGAAATGTATTTACAAATAAATTATTATCACCTTCGCAAAATATCGCAATGTTAT
>JADQWA010000212.1:21772-33663 GCA_018344505.1 Nebria ingens riversi
ATTTTAGCAGCTGGTTGAAGAATTATCTTGAGTATGTCATACATTTCCTCGTAAGCGATGTATGCGTTACTCCATTTCAACCCGTGATGATTATGATGTAGCCAAATTGCTTGTTTTTTTATCCAATTCACTCCAAGGTGGTTTGAATAAAAAGTGTTGAACTTTGCTTCCATCCCGAGATAAAATCGCCACTTCTTTCGGCACCAAGCCACTAAATAGAGCGCTGAAACATTGTATGTCGACAATGAGCTCCATCGTTAGATTAACATTATAACATCACCTGACATTGTATATACCGACTGACATTTTAAGATCTTTACTGACACAATGTGCCATACTTTCTTTAGATGGTGTATCGAAGAGGTTCCTTTCTATTTCAAAAATTGTATAACGAATATAAATAATATGTCTTTGTTCTCGAGATAATTTTGGTATTCGGTTAGCTATAGCTTGTCATGTAATAGATTAGGGATTGAATTTTTTGTAGGTGGTGTTTAGTTTAACCTTTTTACTTTCTTTTACGAAGTAATAAGTAAGTATTGTAATCACGAAAAACAATTGAAGCTTTAACGGAAATACACCTTTTGACCTTCCCTGAATCAAGTCTGGCTATTTTGGAATGACGTCTGTGTTTGTGTGTGTGCATGTGCTCTACAGCCTACATTGTTGAAGATAAAATTATGAAAGTTTAAACTTAAGATTTGTATATGCCTGGGGAGAAAACCTCCTATTTTTGAAAAGCATATTCAAACCGAAAGTGCATGTTTACTTGAGACACGTTTTGCATATCTTCGAAACGGCTGCACTTTCAGTAAAATAGTTACAATTAAAGATATTAATGATTTCAACAACTTTTATTTGAAACATTTTTTCAAAAAGTGTACCAGTTACGAGAAAATTGCTATTATCCTATTTATATTGCCATAGTTACATAGGTATGGAAAATTATATATAATAAATCGTATCTACTATGCATGTCAACTGTTTTAAATATTCAAATATTTTGACATTTACCATTTATTGTGAGTGTCACAAATAAGTTTAATGAAAAGCGTTACAAAGGTAAGTAAATAATTTAAAATATTATATATAAATATTTTCTCTGGTTTAAAGTTAGTTTGAAAACTAAAAATGCTCGGCCATAATATATTTTAATAATATGTAATGAATAATTATATTTTTTTTATACTACTATAAAATCCAACATTTCAAATCTAAAATACATGTTTTCTTTTGGGAATCTGACAATAAAATAACTTTACACTTTTATTGGACAATGAATGAAAATATTTTCTTGATACTTATACATTTTATTTTTTATTGGTATACTATCAATCTAAATATACTGACTACGTAAAAGAAAGTTTAGGGCCAACACATGGCCGATGTTTATAATTAATTTCAAAATCGAATTCTTTCAATTTCAATCGCCAGCGAACAAATTTAGAATTTGGCTCTTTAAGAGAGAACAACCATTGTAATGATTTATGGTCAGTTATGATCTTAAATTTCCTGCCAAATAAATAAGGCCTAAAATATTTAGTTGCCCAAACTATTGGAAGTAGTTCCTTTTCGATGGTAGAATAATTTTGTTCGGACTCATTAAGCGTTCTACTTTCATAGGCAATGGGTAAATTTGGGCCGAGTGGTCCTTGTGATAACACAGCACCAATTGCGCATTTACTAGCATCAGTCGTAAGGGAATGATTTGGTGAAATCAGAATATTGGAGGATTGGTTAGTTAATTAGGAGGGAATTACATGTGTTGAAACATGCGACGTACTCGAGATCTGTAGTTTTTATTTCTGCTCCTTTCTTTAGACATTTAGTTAGGGGTTTGGTAATGTTAGCAAAATTACGAATACATTTTCTGTAATAACCTAGTAGACCAAGGAAAGTTTTTATCTGTTTTGTGGTTTTAGAGATTGGGTAATTTTTAATTGCCGAAATTTTATCATGATTAGGCTTCGGTTGTTACCACGTGACCTAGATGCGCTAACTCTTTCCGTAACAACTATGATTTAGCCATCTGAATTTTTACTTTCTTTTACGAAGTAATAAGTAAGTATTGTAATCACGAAAAAAAAAAATTCTCGAGATTTTTACGGAAATACACCTTTTGACCTTCCCTGAATCGAGTCTGACTATTTTTGGAATGACGTCTGTGTGTATGCGCTCTACAGCCTACACCGTTGAAGATAAAATTATGAACTTTAAACTTAAGACTTGTATATGCCTGGGGCGAAAACCTCCTATTTTTGAAAAGCATATTCAAAACGGAAGTGCATGTTTACTTAAGACTTTTTTTTGCAATTTCTGCAATATCTCAGCAAATATTTATATATAATATTTCAAATTATTTACTAACCTTTGTAACGGTTTTTCACTAAACTTATTTGTGACACTGACAATAAATGTTAAATGTCAAAATATTGGAATATTTAAAACAATTGACATGCATAGTAGATGCGATTTATTATATATAATTTTCCATACCTATGTAACTATGGCAATATAAATAGGATACTAGCAATTTTCTCGTAACTGGTACACTTTTTGAGAAATGTTTCAAACAAAAGTTGTGCAGAATACTAATATCTTTCAATGTTATTCTAACTATTGCAGCAGTAAAAATAGTTAGAATGATTTGCAGATTTTGTATTCTAATGCAGTTCAGCAACCCATTTTGCTTGAATAATATTTGCTGTAGAACCAGTATCAATTAGAGCCGTTAATGACACGCCTTCGATTTCCATAGTTTTGTGATACTTGGTTTTGATGTGAATGTTCTTTAATTCAGATGTTTCCGTTTTTTGGAGTCGGACACTGTCGCGATATATGTCCAACTTTGCCGTAGCGAAAGCAGGATCTCTCTTTCTTCTCTTTTTACTTTCTTTTACGAAGTAATAGTAAGTATTGTAATCACGAAAAAAAAAATTCTCGAAATTTTTACGGAAATACACCTTTTGAGCTTCCCTGAATCGAGTCTGACTATTTTTGGAATGACGTCTGTGTGTGTGTGTCTGTGTCTATGCGCTCTACAGCCTACACCGTTGAAGATAAAATTATGAAACTTAAGATTTGTATATGCCTGGGGCGAAAACCTCCTATTTTTGAAAAGCATATTCAAACCGGAAGTGCATGTTTACTTAAGACTTTTTTTGCAATTTCTGCAATATCTCTGAAACGGCTATACTTGCAGTAAAATTAGTTAGAATAACATTGAAAGATATTAGTATTCTGCACAACTTTTGTTTGAAACATTTCTTCAAAAAGTGTACCAGTTACGACAAAATTGCTATTATCCTATATATATTGCCATAGTTACATAGGTATGGAAAATTATATATAATAAATCGCATCTACTATGCATGTCAATTGTTTTAAATATTCAAATATTTTGACATTTAACATTTATTGTTAGTGTTACAAATTAGTTTAGTGAGATAACGTTACAAAGGTTAGTAAATAATTTAAAATATTATATATAAATATTTTCTCTGGTTTAAAGTTAATTTGAAAACAAAAAATGCCCGGCCATAATAATTTTTAATAATATGTAATGAATAATAATATTTTCTTTATACTACTATAAAATCCAACATTTAAATCTGAAATACGTATGTTTTCTTTGGAAATCTGACAATAAACTAACTTTACACTTTTATTGGACAATGATGAAAATATTTTCTTGAAATTTAAACTTTTTATACTTTTATTTATATACTATCAAATCTAAATATACTGACTACGTAAAAGAAAGTTTAGGGCCAATACATGGCCGATGTTTTTCTTGTGTTTCTGGTACTGTTTGTTTCTTCTGGAAATAACAATTTCCCCGTGCATGCCCAGTTTTCTTTCAGATGTCGAATTTCGGTGTATCTTTCTGGCGTTTATTACGGTCCACCTATCTTGATATCATTTTCATAGTGCTCAATAAATTCTTTAATGCTGTATGTCTTGCTGAAAACATTTGAGGTCGAATTGTAAAATTATCGATGCCTCGAATTATGTGTGTTAACGTTTCTACTTCACTCAATCGAGCCTTTTTGAAAAGACGCTCTTTTTGTGAAAATCGTTTGCAAAGGGTTCATTCATTTGCCAATGTGGCAGTCGTATGCTTTTTATAATGGTTGTTTCGTCTTCATATTCGGAAAACTGGTCGATTAGTTCAATTTTTAAATCGTTCCAAGACTTGGAGTATGCATTACTGCAGAAGTCGTACCATTTCCTCATATTGCCCATCAATTTGTTGGTGGCTAGAACTATAATGGTGTGGTCCGACAATTTGTAGAGGTTTTGAATTTCGTCTACTCGTTGAATCCACATTTCGATATTCATGTTTTTATTGATGCCAAAGTTAGGAATCTGGTTACCGATTTCTACATAAGGTGTTTTACTAGAATCAGTTCCTTCTGTTCTAATGTTTCTGTTGCTATTTGTAAGCAGGTAAGTTCACGATCCTTATCTTGCAATAATCGCATCATCATTTGCATTATTGTATTCATATCTAAAGAATTATTCAACCGACTCACTTGCAAATTTTCTTGCATGTTTGTTTCGGGAATTTTATTCTCGGTTTCTGTAGGTTGTTTAATGCTGTATTTTATTATTTTCATAAGTTTTGAAATTTTCTGTAAGAGAACCCAGAGATATTCATATTTTCTTCCAATCAATTTCTTTTAATTGGTTCCAGAGAAAATGAACTGCGCGTTAACTTCTAACACTGTACTTTAACTTCTTTTCTTTCGTCAATTACGCATTTATGAGAAAGATCCCACTTCTGAAACTTTATTTATTTTATTTTATTAGTTGCGACAACCCAACAGGATAAATTAATATTCCAATTACTGAGGGTCAATTGTTATACAGTAGCGAAAGAATATGCATAGATATATATGCATTGGCAAGATATACAAAATACAATATATAAATTTAAAAAAACAAACAAAAAAGAATATAAGGAGAAAGTTGCTACAGTTAATACTTATTTGTAAAGTACATATTTAATTGCTTTTTAAATTTTATTAATGAGTCAGCAAAAATATCCCAATGATCTACTTCGATCAATAACTCATTAAATATTTAGCAAATATGTCTGATAGGTGCACGCTGTTGATAGTTTGTTTTTGTTGTGAAACAAGAAAATGTAAGTTTAGTCCTAGAGGTTAGTCTAGGCACATGAAAATGTATACGTTCCAAACATAGTGAACTGTCGATATAGCCGTGAATTTGTTTATATAAATACAAGATTGCGGTTTTCTGCGATGACATTAAGTCGAAAAGAGACCTGCTATAGTTAAAATAATCAATATTAGTAGGATAATGTATTTTCTTATTACAAAACTATATAAATTTTCTTTGAATAGACTCAATCTCAATCTTGTATTTATTATAAATGGGATACCAAATCTGCAGACAATTCTCAAATTTAGAATGCACATAACAATTATATAAGGCTTTAAGTGTATCAATAGAACGAAATGACTGAAAATTTCGGATAATGAATCCCAATGATCTGTAGGAAGATTTGATAAGGTTTTCAATATGATTATTAAAGTTGGGTTTATCATAAAATGTAATACCCAAATCTTTAATTTGCGAAACTCTAGAAAGTGCGAAATTATTCATGTTATATGTGAAATTAATGGAATATTTCTTTACAGAATACGTCATGACACAGCATTTATTTATATTGAATGATAACTTGGAGACGTTAGAACAGTTCAAAATATTACTGAGATCTTCCTGTAACTCAGAACTATCATGCACCAAATTAATAGTTTTAAATTTTTTCAAATCATCCACATATGGAAGAGCATGGGAAAACTAAATGCACTTAAGTATATCATTTATGAATAAGTTAAATAGAAGCGTACCAAGATTTGACCCCTGTGGAGCTCCAGATGATGCAATGAACTGGTCTGACTTGAAATTATTGAGATAAACTACTTGCTTTCGATCAGAGAGGTACGATGATATCATGGTAACAAGTTCTTTAGAGAAATAAAATTCAGTCACTATTGAATTGAAAAATATTGAGTAATTGTAACTAAATACGGTTCTTTAAATATTTATTTCGTAATTATCAAAATTAAAGTAAATTTTGTACATGTCATGGTTTTGACATTTATCACGAAACACTAATCTGGTAACTCTCGGAACTAGCAAAATTGTAAAAATGATGTGTTTCTGAATCAGTCAGTAATTACATAGTAGCGGAGCCCATAGGTGGCATTCAAAAATTAACACATTTGTAATACCTATCTCATTTTGTACCCATTCTTGTCTACAATTTAACGTAATTTTTGTTTCCAGGCGCGGCATCCATGTTAATTTCTAAGCCATAGTTGGCATAAGTGAACCTTCCTGTTCTTTGCTATGCGAACATACGTGTAAATGGTAAAATATGGTAAACTAGCTACTCATACTTTTATGATATGTAAATTCAACTAAAACAAAAACTAGCTACGCATACCCCTCCCAGTTTATTAAGTCATCTTGATACAGTGCCGGTTTAACAAATGTTAATATTTTTGAGGTTTCTATAGCGGCGTAAATACAAATTCAGCCCCACACACCTCAAAAACTAGACTTGTACTTAATTCTTTTAAACTACATTTTCTAAAATTGTTCTTCATCGGTATTTATTTTAAAAGTTAACTATTTTTAATTGATACATTACACAATACGCCTAGGTGTGCTATTGTTTCTAACATGAGCTGCTTTCCCATTAGAATTGATCCGGCTTATAATAACATGGGAGATTACGAGGATAAATAATTGTTTGCCGTGTTGTTGCAAGTTATACGTATGTACATATAAATATATCACTTTGGGGTAATTATAGACCAACAAAAATGTGATGCGTGAGGGGATAAAAGAGAGTTACTTTAGATTTTCTGGGGTAATTCTAAACTACGTAACTTCAAAGGTGTACGGGAAAGCAACTGTAGTCTGCAGTGGTCCGCTATTGTAACAATATCCTCAAATAAAACAAATATTTACCCTGCCTTGTGCCGTAACAGCCCAAACAGACATTGCTCCTGGAACTCCACCTGGAAGAGCCTGTCCCCCGATTGAAACATGTATGAAAGGTTCCTGGAACATCTACATTAAACACCTTACAATCATATCACTTTAATCTCCATCCATCTAACCTGCGTGGGATCTTTGTGCAGTGGAGCAATTGCACACCAAGAATTCATCGCACTATACCGTCGATACCGAATCCATTTTCTTCTTCGAACACAACTTTTCCACTGCTTTTGAGCATGATAATTAGCAGGAAAGTCAACCGCATAACTCCAACCGGTATGATCTAATGGTTGTCCATCGAGAGTTGGATCAAGATGCCAATCGCCTTCCCATTGCCAGGCCATAGATGGTAATCGAATTTTATCAATTGATCGATCGATGAGCCCATCAACAGATGAGAAATGATATCGATCTGTTGGTAATAGGCGAGAACTGAACCCCTCCAATGGAAGCCATCGCTGTAATTAATTTAAATATATATATATATATATATATAATATATATATATATATATATATATATATATTTAGAGAGGTAGTCATAGCCGACTTAATAGAGAAAACAATATCATGGATATAGCGGCTGAGGAAGGGCTATTTCAAGAATTACTCGAAAACTGTTTTAACAGACTCTTTAAATTTTTTAGATTCAATATTTCACAAATTGTTTGTAAATAATATTGCACTATAATTAAAATAATCGAAGTAACAATCAAATCAACAACGATATAGTAATCATTCTAAAATATCAACTGTCATATGCATTAGTTAAAGTATCGCGCAAGCCAAAAAACAGTTCAATTGTTTTTTTATTGATTTTATTTATTTTCAAAATAATTATTTTCTTTAATTTTTTACGGCTTTCAGTTATAACTTGAATAAACTTTAAATACATAAAAAAAAAATGTTATTTTACGTAGATTTTTTTGGTATAATTAATATTTTTATAAGTGCTTTTTAAGATGTAATTTTTTTTGCGGGCCCAATATCTCCTGAAGTACGGCTCTGATTGGATTTAATTTACGACCGGATGGGATTGGACCCCTACACAATTTGTGTGCCAAATTTGGCTGAGATCGGTTTAGTATCTTCAGAGGAGAAGAAGTGAGGATGGTTGATCTTACGACTAGCGAGCGACCAACATGTTACCAAGTATTTGAGATATTTACATTTTCGTCATCAGGGTAATAAATGACGAACTTTTTGTTAAGGAAATTTTTCAATCCGAGAATGTTACAGACTAATTATGCTGACGAATACTTAAGCTCTTCGGTACTACGTACGGCGAGCTAAAAAGAACTCGAAACTTATATAAATATTTTAGAACTTAATTGTGATCGATAAATACTAAAATTAAAAATATTTCTAACAAACCCAAACGAAATAAAAGACGACTTATAAATGGCTTAAGGAGTATCATCAAATCAATAACTGGAAACCTAGATGCATTTGACGAACAAAAATATGAAGAAATATTTAATAAAATAAAAAAAAATCAGAATAAATTACAATCACAAAATTTAGAAACAATTAGAATTAACAAAGAAATGATTACTAAATTTAATTTGCAAATAGAAAATATCAAACACAATGAACTTGTTTTGAAATCAAGAATCATGCAAACTGAAAACCTACTGAAAGAAATAATGAAGTGGGAAAATACACTTGTAATTAAAGATATATTAAACCAGTTAATATTACTAACAATAAATTTAATCGAAATAATTTCAGAAATAGATACCAATATATAATAATAAGAAAATGTATATGTTAGATTTAAGTTATGAATTAATTATGAGTAATAATAATAAACTTGTAATAATGGAAAATTGTATTAAAATACAAAATAACTATCTGTGCAAAACTAATTACATTGAAACAAATACATGTATAAATAATATTGTCAATCTGCAGAAAAATGATAAATGTCAATACCACCAAATCTACGAAAGCTTTGTTATAATAAAAATTAAAGACTCAAACATAGTAATAATAGCTAGTAATATTAATCAAAACATTTTATTCAATTAGAGGAAAAGTTTTATGTACAATAATTTTAATTATTATTATAAGATTTAAGTTAAAGATAAACTAATAGCCTTCAAAGCTATAAATAAATATAGGAATTTGAATTTTAAATTTATATTCAACTAATTAAATTGTGTTAAAATTCATCCACAGCCTAAAAATTAACTTAAATTAATCTTTAGCATAAACATAACTAACAATAAATTTCTATTCAACTAATTCAATTGTGTTAAATTTCATCTACATCTTTAAAAAATCCGTCGTGAAACAACGGCATCGAGCGCAAATCATTTGTATATTTAAAAATCCGCGGTCAAGATTTAGTTTAAAATCCGCGCTGTGTGTTTATAAAAATACACGTGTGCAACAGAATTTAATCGGAATCCGCGCCGTGTATGTATAAAACTCTCACTGTATGTTTTAGGGCGTCAAAGTGTCTCCTAATAAACATGGTAACACACTACCTGTAGACCGGGCATGAACTACCATCCTATAACCGTCACAGTCGACCACAAATTAATATGGGAAAGAGTTGACGGTCGTCTAGTCCTCTAACCTGTAATCTTCGCCTTAATTTCTACTTACGTATAACGTCCAGTGAAATAGTTCTAACAATAATGTCATTGAAATTTAATTACAAAATTGGATAATAGTAATTTTGCAGTATGAAAATACAAAATCCGGCTGTTATTAATAAAGGTAGATTCATAGGTGAAAATGCACCACCAAGTACGCATACATAATATTCGATATGCAAACGAAAGGAAAGACATTGGTCTTTTTCTATCAGCTCATTGGTATAGAATGATTAGTCGATACATATCAGAAATGCTACTACAGCTAAAGATGCATGGAATCGACTTCAATCTTACCATGAAAAGGCAACGCTAAGCAACATGGTAAACTTAATGCGAAAGTTATGCAGCATGAAGTTATCAAATTAAGACAACATGGGAGATCAAATTAACGAAATTAAGACATTATTTGAAAAATTAACAGCATCAAGGCTGTTATGCAAATCGACCAACACGATATTACTACCTGCTCACGGTTCACGCAATATTTTCGAATATAATTTTTCGGTGATTTGTTCTGTATCACATTTTGTTTATATTTAATTATTTAGATAATCTTTCTTTTTACTTTCTTTTACGAAGTAATAAGTAAGTATTGTAATCACGAAAAAAAATTTCTCGAAATTTTTACGGAAATACACCTTTTGACCTTCCCTGAATTGAGCCTGACTATTTTTGGAATGACGTCTGTGTGTGTGTGTGTGTCTGTGTGTATGCGCTCTACAGCCTACACCGTTGAAGATAAAATTATGAAACTTTAAACTTAAGATTTTGTATATGCCTGGGGCGAAAACCTCCTATTTTTGAAAAGCATATTCAAACCGGAAGTGCATGTTTACTTAAGACTATTTTTGCAATTTCTGCAATATCTCTGAAACGGCTATACTTGCAGTAAAAATAGTTAGAATAACATTGAAAGAGATTAATATTCTGCACAACTTTTGTTTGAAACATTTCTTCAAAAAGTGTACCAGTTACGAGAAAATTGCTATTATCCTATTCATATTGCCATAGTTACATAGGTATGGAAAATTATATATAATAAATCGCATCTACTATGCATGTCAATTGTTTTAAATATTCAAATATTTTGACATTTAACATTTATTGTCAGTGTTACAAATAAGTTTAGTGAAATAGCGTTACAAAGGTTAGTAAATAATTTAAAATATTATATATAAATATAAATGTCCGGCCATAATAGTTTTTAATAATGTGTAATGAATAATTATATTTTCTGTATATTACTATAGAATCGAACATTTTAAATCTAAAATACATATGTTTTTTTAGAAATCTGACAATAATCTAACTTTACCACAATTTTACTGGATATAATGAATGAAAATATTTTCTGTTAAATTTTAGCATTTTATATTTTTATTTATATACTATCAAATCTAAATATACTGACTACGTAAAAGAAAGTTTAGGGCCAATACATGGCCGATGTTTGTTTATAACTGACATACATACATACATGACCTCATGCCTATTCCCATCATATGGGATATCAGACACCCCTTTACTTTCATTCTGATCTTGACAATTTTTCGCCATTCAATGCTATCCTTACAAACTTCTTTCGCTTCTTTCAGAATCATTAGATTTTTCATACATGCTCTTCCATTTTGCTTACTTACAACTTTCCTTTCACGCAACTTATTCTAAATCATATTCATCCACTTATTCCAAAGACGACTCCGTATCCTCACACCATTCATTTCGGCCACCTAAATCTTGTTTTGTTGATCTTTCATTCGACATTCTTTCAACATGACCATACTACTTAATTTGACTCTCACCTATCCTGCGTACGACATTTTTTACAATATCGCACTACTGAAACACCCACGTATTTATTTTTGTCTCTCCTTGATGCATCACAGATACCTCTTAAAAAAATTATTTCCACAACAGTCACGCGCTTTTTATACTTAGTTTGCCAAACCCAACATTCACTTCCATACGATGGTACAAGTACACCATTGTTCACGCATAATCTTGCATCCTTAGAATTGTTAAAATTTCTTGCAAAGATTCCTAAAGCCCTTTATACCTTACAACCAGCAGAAACTCTCAACCTCGCAATCATACTTTTCATCGTTCGAGAATAAACAACCTAAATATACAAACTGTTTCACTTGCTCTAGTCGATGTACGTCTACCATAATATTATACACTGTCCTGCATTAATTCTTTTCGAACACCGTAACTTTTGATTTACATACATTCAGTTCAAGATTCATAT
>JADQWA010000212.1:33763-47505 GCA_018344505.1 Nebria ingens riversi
CAGTCTGGTGGCAAAAAATATAACATCTTGACCCATAGATGATTCGGAATTATTATAGTAAGCCGAACGCCTTGTCCCAAGTATGGAGTCAACTCGTCCACCAGGTACATAGCTGCTGCTATATTTAAGCAAACATTCACGCAGAACTCCGATTGTCACACAGAAGGGAACCTGGATGTCTCGCAAAGGCGTCTCGTAACTCTAGACACATTTCTTTCCTCTTCATCTTCCAATGCACCAATTAGAAGTAATTGGCCAAAAATATTCGCCTTAATCTTTAAAATTTGTTTAATTCAAAATGCTAACTAACCTCTAAATATCAAATCGGGGTGTCAGCCTGAAACGGTAAAAATATGAAAACTTCTGCTATAGTACCGAAATTGTATGAGGAATATACCATAAGAGCAATTACAATCAGTTTGACAGATAAGTTCTCGCACTGCTGTTTTAGTTAGTGCCTAACTTCAGGCTGTCCTGACTATTGCAAAATACAGATTTGATCTTTAATGTTGATGATGAACACTAAATTAGCACGAATCACTCGCTAATAATTCTAAAATTTGATAAAATATATAAAAGCAAATAAAATCAGTTTGACATATAACACAACTCTTTTATAGTTTATTCCGAATCTTAACCACATTGACCATGAGCGGGGTTATTCATTCCGAATTATTACAAAAGTAACCTTTTCAGGGATCTGGTTATGCTTCTTGTCTCTGGTTACGCTTCTTGTCTCTGGTTACGCATCGGAACGCGGTCAAATTTTGTGACCACAGAGTTGTCAGACTGTGTCAGACTCTATTCTCACATGCGAATAAATGAGAAAACTGGTGTGGTAACACTGATTCTTGCACATGCGCAAATCAGTTCGCCACGTTAGCTTCGTATTGTTGTCGCATACGTGTTTGACATTTTATAATATTTTTGCAATTTTATTGTAGAAACAGGCGAAATGGTACGTACATTACTTTATTTATATTCATCTGAATCATATATTTGCTTACATTATTATGCATTGCACACCTTACTTTATTTTTGTAATATGTAGGTTGTCATATTATTTTCTTTTTAATATAAAAGATTAATTGTAATATATTCCGTATTAAACCAACGCAACCGGTTACATATAAAATTTCCAAATTAATTAAATCGGTAAAGATTTGTGACAATATGATGATAACGATGGTTATATTTGTAGTCATTTTAGTCCTAAAACTAGAAGGAGAAAATAAATAAACCTGTGACCGTATGTATATTTACGGATGATACTAAAACTGAACTTCTGTATGCTGTATCTATGGTAGAATTTTGTACTTGACATTAAACATCCCAATATCACACACGGATATAATTTTACAATCAATTTTGCTAACAAAAATATGTGATCATGTAATACAGATATGTTTCATCACAATCATAATGTATGTCAAGTTACCGTCGATGCTGAGAATTCTACACAGTGTAGCCAACTCCTACAAAAACTCACCGACGATTTTAAAAATTTTAAAGTCATTTAAAGCCTTATGCTAAGTTTGTACTTTCTTTTACGAAGTAATAAGTAAGTATTGTAATCACGAAAAAAACTCGACATTTAACGGAAATACACCTTTTGACCTTCCCTGAGTCGAGTCGACTATTTTTCGAATGCCGTATGTGTGTGTGGCTGTGAGCGCTCTACAGGCTACACTGTTGAAGATAAAATTATGAAACTTTAAACTTTTATATATGCTGGCAAGAAAAACGTCCTATTTTTGAAAAGCATATTCAAACCGGAAGTGCATGTTTACTTGAGTCATGTTTTGTAGTTTCTGCAATATCTCCGAAACGGCCATACTTGCAGTAAAAATAGTTAGAATAACATTGAAAGATATTATTATTCAGCACAACTTTTGCTTGAAAACATTTCTTCAAAAAGTACCAGTTACAAGATCTTATCTTATTGATATTGCCATAGTTACGTAGGTATGGGAAATTATATATAATAAATCGCATCTACTATGCATGTCAATTGTTTTAATTATTCAAATATTTTGACATTTAACATTTATTGTCAGTATCACAAATAAGTTTAGTGAAGAAACGTTACAAAGGTTAGTAAATAATATAAAATATATATGAAAATATTTTGTAAGGTTTAAAGTTCATTTGAAAACTAAAAAATGTCCAGCCATAATAATTTTTAATAATGTGTAATGAATAATTATATTTTCTGTATATTACTATAGAATCGAACATTTTAAATCTAAAATACATACGTATGTTTTCTTTGGAATCTGACAATAATCTAACTTTACCACAATTTTACTGGACATAATGAATGAAAAATATTTTCTTTTAAATTTAAACATTTTATATTTTAATTTATATACTATCAAATCAAATATACTGACTACGTAAAAGAAAGTTTAGGGCCAATACATGGCCGATGTTTTATAATATTAAAAGACTTTTGTGCTATGACTGTTTAAGTTTTTGGAAGTTTCAGTTTTTTTCAGGGCTGATAAAAAAAAATTCAGCGATTAAAAAAGTGTGAAAATTTAATATAGTGTTTGTAAAGTGTTCTGCTAGAACTACCCAAAGCTTTTTTTATAATATTAAAAAATATTTGTGCTATGACTGTTTTAAGTTTTTGGATGTTTGAGTTTTTTCAGGGCTGAAAAAACAAATGTCAGCGATATAAAAAGTGTGGAAATTTAATATAATGTTTGTAAAGTGTTTTACTACAAGTGCCCCAAAGCTTTTTTTATAATATTAAAAGACTTTTTCCCTACGACTGTTTAAGATTTTGGAAATTTCAGTTCATATATGATGTATATATAGCATAATAACATAATACTTAAACGGCGATAACACAAAAGTCTTTTAATATTATTAAAAAAGCTTGGGACAATTCTAGTTAAACATTTTACAAACAATATATTAAATTTCCACACTTATTTAATCGCTGAAATTTGTTTTATCGGCCCTGAAAAAAATTGAAACTTCCAAAAACTTAAACAGTCATAGCACAAAAGTCTTTGAATATTATTTAAAAAGCTTTGGGGTAGTTGTAGTAGAACACTTTACAAACATTAAATTTCCACACTATTTTAATCGCTGAAATTGTTTTATCAGCCTCTAAACTATTTGAAAGTACTAAGAGAAGCGACGAATTTGACAGATGATGATGTGACCTTGAGGACAATATGCTCTAATAAAACATCTGGGAAGGTTTGGTGTGTAGATACAGTATATTATTGCTGTCGTAAGTGATTACATTATGTTTAAAGCTTAAATATTAAGAAATAACCCATTTTGCAGGCTTTAATTATGATTTATTTGACATTGGCAACATTGTTTTTCTGGTAATTTTTTGTGTTTTCAAATTTCCTATTCTGCGTGGCACCCTGACTCAGCATCGCGATGCTAACTTGACGTACATATCATAATTGCCAACTCAAGCTATTAGATACGCAGTCTGGTGGCAAAACAAATAACTATTGAATGAAGGCAGGTAGTGGTGTGATTGTAGTACAATCATTGCACTGTAAAGCATACGGTTTATATCACACTTTATTTGTTATTTTTAATATTAAAATTAAAGCACTTATTAAACGAGGAAAAAGTAATATTACTTGTTGCGTGTATGGATGTAACTCACGAATGTGCCGTGAACGCAGTTTAAGTTTTCATATATTCCCGAAATTTGGCCAGCTAAATGTCACAATAACCTCACATGCCGGTGTGTTGTTCAAAGGGGATCGACGTAAAGCTTGGGAATACTTTCTCAGAACAGGAAATCATATATCTCAGTACATGAGAGATTTTACAAATAAAGATTGTTTTTCCGGGTTTATAATGTTGTATGCGAAAGCAATTTAACACATTTCAGAAAACACGTAAAATATATGGATAGGTGTCACTCCTAAATTAGCAAATAAACTGTTCTATTAGAAGATACGAACAATGATTGTTCACCCTTAATATTTAGGCGGTCAAAAAGAATAGAATTGAAATGCAAGATAATATTTAGCAGCTACTGGATAAGTTCTTATTTGCGGACTCGCGTTCTTATCATTATTTATTCTTGCCTACAATAACATTACTAGAATGTTACAACACTTCAAGTTGTTTAAACATTTTACGAACTCTTAACTGTTAATGACAATTAATTTTAACAATTAAAATTAAGATATTAACAAAATTAAGATATATACATAAAATTTTAATCAAATTTCATAGATAAATGACATTTACATGCCTTCACTTATCCGCCATTTTGCTACCGCTCCCAGCGCACCATTGGTAAGTTCAGTTGACAATAGGGAACCAGAATACTTTTGCTACGCAGAAATGAACCCATATATTAATAATTTTTGTGTTATTAGTAATAATATATATATATATATATATATATATTATTACTAATAACACAAAAATTATAAATATATATATATATATATATATATATATATATATATATATATATATATATATATATATATATATATATAACGTATCAGTTTACTTAAAAAACCCGAGTTTCATATTTATTCAGTTTAGACATTCGAAACTAGATTTTGAATATTTCTCACTAGAATTATAGTCTCTCCATTAAAATTGAGAATAATTTTATGCAGTGTTGCCAATGGAGTCACAAATTTGATTGAAAAGCCGCATTTTCAAAACTCGGTACTAATAGTAATAAATACGGAGAAAAAACTCCTAAAGGTATTTATCAGCTATCCAGTTGATATAACCCTTAAGTAGATATCACGTATTACAATAATTTGCAGAACAAAAGAACGCAGCTAAAATATCATATTTCTATTTTCAATTTTTTCTGACGTTTATACGAATATAAGACCTGTGATTGGTTGTGCAACTAATGTGTGCAAAGCCACTCGCGCTAAACGACCTTAAACAGTGTATCCAACTTAATAGGCTTGGAGCTAGGCTTACCAAAAGTATTGTGGAGTCAAGACGCCGTCGAAGCTCGAAACCTGGAAATAGTGTGGCACACTCTATCCTTACAAACTTCTTTTGTTTCATTCAAATTTATTTGAATTAAACTTCAACTGTTATACTAGACCCGTGTTTATGTTATTAGAATCCCAAAACAATTGTGTTAGCAAAATTGTATTCGTGTAAAAAGAAGATTATTATATATTATTATTGACCGTTATATTTTTCATCACAAGTTTTTGCTAGCAAATTTTACTAAAAAAAATTTATCCATGCAAGACGAGCTGAGTAAATTATAATAAAAAATTATTTAGCAAAACAAATTTAAGAGTTAAAACGACATCATGTATCTTAAAACATGTTTAGATAGAAACTTTTCATGATTTCAGAGCACTGAAATATATAAATACTGGAAGGGGCACTGCCAGGCCTAGTGTAAAACGAGTAGAGATAGCATGATATAGGAGGATACTTATTTCTCTTTCCCACACTTCTACGCATGCGTATTAGAGACAAAGCCACGTAATATACAGTATCGTTAGAAAGTTTTAAAAACAATATCCCAAACCAAAATATTTTTTTTTCATTGATAATCGGTCTGTTGCGGTTGCGGAGGTAAACATAATATCTTATATCAGTTGGTTGTTATTATTAAGAGTAAATATTCAATAAATGATATGTATTCTTATCATAAAATTATTTCAAATTTTAATTTTTTGTAGAATTCCTTCGTTAACAAATCATCTTTAAGTTAATGGCCTAAACAGACAATAATATATTATTTATAACTACTGTTTAACTTGCCAAACGGCCTGTACCGACAAAGAGAGGTGTACTCCGCTGTAGGTTCTATCTCGACTCGCAACTAGCACATTAGTAACCGTTCCAGTATTTATATATATCAGTGTTTCAGAGTTATTTACTGAGAGTTTTTTTTTTGTCATAATGGACAAAAAGAATATGATGTAAGGATGATATATTTGAACGAAGAAAACTTTGTCGCAATAGTTTTGTTTGAAATTGCAAGTCTGATGATGATGTATCGAATTTATGTATACTAGTTTTCAAAATCCAACCGATATGAAATTATGTAGCTGTGTTATTCATTGGTAGCTGCAGCTACATTCTTTTTCGAAAGTAATCATTTTTGTTAGATGGACAAATTAATTATTTCTTTCTAACTATCTAATTTAAAACGAGATGGCCAGCGATATATATATATAGATATATATAATATATCTATCATATATATATATATTTATATATATATTTATATATATACACCATTACTGGCATGTTCATTTATGTATAAATAAGATTAAATGATTTATTTTTTATTTTAGCCGCTAAGATTAGATATAAAGCGCAAATTAACAGCTCGATCAGATAGAGTAAAGTGTGTGGACATACATTCAACGGAACCCTGGATGTTATGTTCGTTGTACAATGGCAATATAAATGTTTGGAACCATGAAAATCAACAATTGGTGAAAACATTTGAAGTATGTGATTTGCCGGTGCGCGCGGCTCGATTTGTGCTCCGTAAAAATTGGATTGTTACCGGATCTGATGATATGCAAATCCGAGTTTTTAATTATAACACTTTGGAAAGGGTTCACGCATATGAGGCACATTCGGATTATGTTCGATGTATTGTTGTACATCCGACGCAATCGTACATATTAACTTGCAGCGGTAAGTTTTGTGAATATGTATTTTTTAGCTCGCCGGCGCCGTACATCATTCGGTCAGATGTCTTAAAGTATCTCGGATTGATTATATTCTTTAATAAATAGCTCGTCTTTCATATCTCTTGAATCTTAAAAATATAACTCAAATTCATAGATGTTAGTCGTCGCTAGCTCGTAAAACCAAAATTTATTGCTCCTTCATACTGAACGGATTGACACCAAATTTGGTATACAAACTATACATAGGTTCATGCCTCTCGAATTTTAAGTCCAGTAAGCCCTTTATTTCCGGAGTAATTGAGTCCCAAGGAAAATAACGCCCTTAAATATTGGCTTTAGAAAAGCCCAACAAGAAAACCTACAATAAATTCCAATCTTTTTTGGGCATTTTTTCAAGCATCTACACTGGACTTCTTATACGTTGTAGACATATCGGTTTAGAAAGGAAGAATAATAAAATATACATTTAAAAAAAATAGGGGTATCAAGCTTTGGTATGGAAAAAAATTATACATACATCTTAATTTTGTACCCTTATAAACCTACGGGAATTGGCACCCCCAACTGTGAATTTCGTTTTGTTTTAATCGGCATTCGTTTGCTCATGATAAGCCCTTATAAGCTCAATAATTAATTTCATTTGCCCACACAGAGAAAAAAGTTATCGTACAATCAAAATTCTAGGATAATTTAAAAATCAGCACCTTCATTTGCGAATAATCGCATGGCACATACAGCTTTCATTTGTGCCATGTAATTATTCGCATATGGGGGTGCTGATTTTCAAATTGCCCTAGAATTTTGATTGTACGATAACTTTTTTCTCTGTGTGGGCAAATGAAATTAATTATTGGGCTTATGAGGGCTTCCCATGAGCAAACAAATGCCGATAAAAAAAAATGAAATTCGCAGTTGAGGGTGCTAACCTCCCGTAGGTCCCATATAATTACTAAAAACCGTATCAATTTACTTTAAAACGCTAAACTAGAATTTCAAATTTTAAAACAAGATTTTTGTACAACCTCCATTTTATTATAGCAACATCGTAGCCAATACAGCGAATTTCAATATTATAATAGAACAAGCATTGGCTGCGCCTAATATCTTCTAAAGTGAATAGGATTTAAAATACGATCAATCGAGTACTTACACAAATTTGGTTGAACTCGGTGAGGAGAAGAGTTTGCAAAATTTGATCTTACGACTAGCTAGCGACCAACGTGTTATCAAGTATATGACATATTTACATTTTACGAATCATGGCGATGTGTAATGAATGTTTGTGAAAGAATTTTTTGAATTCGTGAATGTTACCGACAAAATATGCTGACAAACACTTAAGCTGTTCTGCACTACGTTACATTACTTGGTGACATTTGCATTGCTAAACTACGGTAAATGAAATTGAATAAAATTCTTTTCAATTTTCAGCTGTCAAAAATGTCAGTGATATTAATAGTTATGGTACATATATTGTGTATTTATACAGAAATTCGCTATGGCACAGCCTATGTTAAACGATTCACCGAAGGTGAACTCTAAGCATTGCCTAAACCAATGCTTGTTAAAATATATTGGTTGTTAAAAATATGTTTATTAATATTTTTGTAGATGATATGTTGATTAAATTGTGGAACTGGGAGAAACAATGGTCGTGCCAACAAGTTTTTGAAGGACATACGCACTATGTAATGCAAATTGTTATTAATCCGAAAGATAATAATACATTTGCCAGTGCTTCACTTGATCGAACAGTCAAAGTAAGTTTTAAATTTATATATTCATGTACACATACGAATACTAGGTATAGTATTGTCTAAAGTTTGTCACCACAAACATATGAGACAATAGACGTATACTAGAAACATTACTAGGTGTTTAGCTAGCTCACAGACATATAAATGGTATGGTATGTCTGTTTCATACAAATAGGGCCCTATTCAAAATGCTCATATTTTTATAAGTCAGCATTTAAACAATCATCTGCAGTGTCTTGCACTGGCCTTTCTTATGCGTAATAGGTATATTATGTTTATATAATACAAAATTTTAAAGATTCAAGAAAATATAATTATTCATTACACTATATTAGAAAGTATTATGGCCGGACGTTTTTACTTTCTTTTACGAAGTAATAAGTAAGTATTGTAATCACGAAAAAAAAAACTCGAAATTTTTACGGAAATACACCTTTTGACCTTCCCTGAATCGAGTCTGACTATTACTTTCTTTTACGAAGTAATAAGTAAGTATTGTAATCACGAAAAGAAAAAATCTCGAAATTTTAACGGAAATACACCTTTTGACCTTCCCTGAATCGAGTCTGACTATTTTTGTAATGACGTCTGTGTGTGTGTGTGTCTGTGTGTATGCCCTCTACAGCCTACACCGTTGAAGATAAAATTATGAAACTTTAAACTTAAGATTTGTATATGCCTGGGGCGAAAACCTCCTATTTTTGAAAAGCATATTCAAACCGGAAGTGCATGTTTACTTAAGACTTTTTTTGCAATTCCTGCAATATCTCTGAAACGGCTATACTTGCAGTACAAATAGTTAGAATAACATTGAAAGATATTAGTTTTCTGCACAACTTTTGTTTGAAACATTTCTTCAAAAAGTACCAGTTACAAGATCTTATTTTATTGATATTGCCATAGTTACGTAGGTATGGGAAATCATATATAATAAATCGCATCTACTATGCATGTCAATTGTTTTAAATATTCCAATATTTTGACATTTAACATTTATTGTCAGTGTCACAAATAAGTTTAGTGAAAAACCGTTACAATGGTTAGTAAATAATTTAAAATATTATATATAAATATTTTCTCTGGTTTAAAGTTAATTTGAAAACTAAAAAATGCCCGGCCATAATAATTTTTAATAATATGTAATGAATAATAATATTTTCTTTATACTACTATAAAATCCAACATTTAAAATCTGAAATACATATGTTTTCTTGGAAATTTGACAATAAACTAACTTTACACTTTTATTGGACAATGAATGAAAATATTTTCTTGAAATTTAAACTTTATATTTTTATTTATATACTATCAAATCTAAATATACTGACTACGTAAAATAAAGTTGAGGGCCAATACATGGCCGATGTTTTTATTTATACTATCAAATATAAATATACTGACTACGTAAAAGAAAAGTTTAGGGCCAATACATGGCCGATGTTTTTTTTAAATGTGTTACAAAAGTGTAGCCTCCAGCTTTTCTAGTTCACCCCGGTTACCCTGAAGATGACTTATTTATTGGTCGAAACCGGTCGGTAAAATTTTGTCTATTCTGACAAATTGAATCGTTGTGGAGAAAAGACATCTGTATTTCATTTTTTATCTGTAAACCAACCTCAACTGAGTTGGCAATCTTAAATAATTTATAATTGACAAAATAACGCAATATTTTTCCCCAAAATATATGTCAATTATTTTATTTCCTAGGTTTGGCAATTAGGTTCTTCTACTGCCAATTTCACGTTGGAGGGCCATGAAAAAGGTGTTAACTGCGTTGATTATTATCACGGTGGTGATAAACCTTATTTAATATCTGGAGCTGATGATCGACTAGTGAAAATTTGGGATTATCAAAATAAAACATGTGTCCAGACCTTAGAAGGTGAAATATATTTTTGTCATAAGCCAAATTAACTTTTTTGTGCATCATTCTGTGTTATTTTTGAAATTTAAAATATTGCTTGAAGAAGACGAAACTTCATATATTTGTGATGTATTATATGACTGTGGTATTGATAAGATGGTTTTATTTTGGGTTTTTTCAGTCACCAAATAATTGCAAAAATATTTGTTTTTTTATTGCCAACGTTTCGGAAATTATTTTTCCTTGTTAATGTATAGCCCTGATGAAAATTATTTCCGAAACGTTGGCAATAAAAAACAAGTGTTTTTGCAATTATTTGGTGACTGAAAAACCCCCAAAATAAATCCATCCATATATATATATATATATATATATATATATATATATATATATATATATATATAAATAGAATATTCAGCATAGCGAAAAGTTTGTGTAAGATATAAAAAATGTGGATAGGTCATGCGCAGAATGTGTCAGCCGTCAGTTTCCACCCAGAACTGCCGATAGTTTTAACGGGTAGTGAAGACGGAACAGTCCGCATTTGGCACGCAGGCACATATCGCTTGGAGAGCTCGTTAAATTATGGGTTTGAGCGGGTATGGACTATTTCATGTATGTATGGTTCCAACAACGTAGCTCTTGGTTATGATGAAGGAAGCATCATGGTCAAAGTGGGCCGAGAAGAACCTGCAGTCTCCATGGATGTGAATGGAGGCAAAATTGTGTGGGCCAAACACTCTGAAGTACAACAAGCAAATCTTAAAGCTTTGCCTGAGGGCACAGAAATCAAAGATGGTGAACGGTAAGATTTATTAGGCAGTATCTGTTTAAAAATTATTGATAAGATGATTTTGGGCTCTTTATCTTCCAAAGACCCTATTGCATTTAAAATGCGATTAACCTGGTTGATGCATTCATATTATCTCTAAATACTAACACAAAAAAAAAACAAAAAATTCGTAGCCTTTAAATATGTTTAATATTTTTATTGTCACTGAAGGCGTATTTTATTAGCAAAATATTTTATATCTATAATAATTGTTTTCCTAGTTATGTCTATCGCAATTATTTAAGAGAGTAGTCTTCTCATATCTGTACCAAATTTTGATTCAACTTTTTGTATGGACTATTTTTATTTTCTAATTTTCATCAAACTTTATATCCAATTCTAAGTCTTGCTCAAGTTTTTTAAATTTAATTCTAATCTAATCTTTCCATTATGATATATGATAAAATTCACTGTCAACAATAGGAATGCTAATTTATTTGTATTGTAAGCAATTAACATCATCTTACTAGTAAGAGCAAGGTTATATAGTTTTTTTTATGTTTAAGCAGTCGCAATATATTGCAAAACTACTTAAACAATACTTTCTTCTTGTTAAAAATAAAGTTAAAAAAAAATTAAATGTAATTCCATAAGATTAACGTTGGTAAACAATATCAAACTATGGAAACTTAAGTCATTTAGGCGTCGGAGAATCAACCCGAATAAAGTTAGATAATATCAAAGTATTCATATTATTATCATATTGTTAAATTTACTTCAATAAAATGTGCATAATGTATCATCTGTGTAGCATAAACAGTTTATATGAAAAATAATAAATGTATGGATTAATATTGATTTAAACATCAGTCAAAGGATTTTGATTTTGGATTCTTTTAAATAGATTACCACTTGCAATTAAAGACATGGGAGCATGTGAAATCTACCCACAAACTATTGCACACAATCCAAATGGAAGGTAAGCTTTAAATTGTATTAATTAGATTATTTTTGGTAATGTTATAGTCTTTGGTTAGGTTTGTTGTAGTATGCGGTGATGGCGAATACATAATCTACACAGCAATGGCTCTACGAAATAAAGCATTCGGGAGCGCTCAAGAATTCGTTTGGGCGCAAGATTCTTCTGAATACGCAATCCGCGAAGGCAGTTCAACAGTGAAAGTGTTTAAAAATTTCAAAGAGAAGAAATCGTTCAAACCTGATTTTGGAGCTGACGGTATTAACATACACACACATCAATCGAACACTAAGCTAACATATTATTTTTAAGGCATCTTTGGTGGATATATGCTAGGAGTGAAAAGTGTCTCTGGATTGGCGTTTTACGACTGGGACTCATTAGAACTAGTGCGTCGTATTGAAATCCAACCGAGATCTATATATTGGTCCGAAAGTGGTCATCTTGTTTGTCTTGCAACAGAAGAGAGTTACTTTATTTTAAGGTTTAATGCGGATACTGTTGCTAAAGCCAACGAAACTAAGGAAGGAATGACTGAAGATGGAGTTGAAGATGCATTTGATGTAAGAAATATTTCTTAGAAAACGGAAGATTTGTTTGAAGTAGATTTATGTCTAGGTATTAGGAGAACTCCATGAGAGTGTAAAAACTGGCTTATGGGTAGGTGATTGTTTCATTTACACAAACAGCGTTAACAGAATCAACTATTACGTCGGCGGTGAATTGGTCACTATTTCTCATCTGGATCATACGATGTATTTGCTAGGTTATGTACCTAGAGATAACAGGTACGAATTTTCTTTTAAATCTACCGAATAAAGTATCGCTTTATTGAGGAAGGTCAAATCAAACGTCATTTATAAATGAGCATGAATCAAGTGAAAATAATATGCATCTCATCACTAATGGCATTGCGTGTACCTTAAAACATCAAAAACTGATAATTGTGCACATATGAAATGTTAATCATAATGACGTCACAGAGATTCAATAGGGCATATTTATCAACAAAGAACAAATACATTTTTCGTAACATTAGATTGGTCAATAGCTTTTGCTGTCATTTTCTTTCGATGCTTGTCGATTATATCTATGTTTTTCAGTGTTTATTTTGATGCTTCATATATACATACATAACTTCATACCTATTACCATCAATGGGGTGGCAGAAATCCCTTTACATCCATTTTTTTTTAATCCGGACGTGCTTACGCTAATTTATTTCTTCTCTTAACGTTTCGGTGAATGCCTTTTTCTTTTGGAACATATTTATCAAAATACACTACGACTTTAACTTTATTAAATTATATACGTTTTTGTATAATAAATAATTAAGTTGTATAAAAGATCCATTATAACTATATACAAAATAAATTCATCTATTTTGTTTGTTTATAGATTGTATTTAGGAGATAAAGAATTGAATGTAGTAAGCTATTCGCTTCTTTTATCCGTTCTTGAATACCAGACAGCAGTCATGCGCAGAGACTTTGATACAGCCGATCGGGTGTTACCAACCATACCGAAAGAACATCGAACCCGCGTCGCTCATTTCCTCGAGAAACAGGGTTTCAAAAAACAGGCACTTGCTGTCTCTTCGGATCCTGAACATCGGTTTGAACTTGCCCTACAATTAGGTGAGTGTATACATCTGATAACTTAAAAGCTGTGATGTGATGGAGCAAAATCAGGGAGTTCATAAATTCGATACTAATATATATATATATATATA
>JADQWA010000212.1:47605-100105 GCA_018344505.1 Nebria ingens riversi
TTTTTTAATGTTACTGAAATATAGCTAGATTCATGTATAATTCCTTCTCATCGATATAATCAATTTTTATCTCAAATCGTGAATTTTTCCACATTTCTCTTCAGCTTTTGCGCTATATTTTTTAAACTGTCTGTTTTAAGTTTGTTAAATATTTATTTTTTCATTTATTCAAAAACTAACAAATTTCCGAGCATACTAATTAATTATTAATATAGAATAAATAATTATATAACCTTTAATTTGTCAAATTATGTATTTTATTTCAAACATATAAGCGTATAAGAAAGTGCATTGCGTGACATTGGAAGTATTTATTTTAAAATAGAACTAATTAGAAGAAAACAATGTTTGCTAACCCCTAATTTTAAGGTCATTAAAGCGTTACTCCTATATCCTGTCTTGCATTGACAGCACAATATATATATATATATAAAAAAAAAAGAAAACTAACAAACCGAAGCATACATATCCCAAAAAGAAGCAAGCAGCAGTGTGTGTAGTGCACGTGTGAGCGCCGAAAAATAACTCCGTGTGTGGCCCTGTCAATTGTGTAGTAACCATGGCGCTTAGTAAATGTTTTATTCATCAAACGTGCACAGCACACGCGTGTTCGCATCTGCGAGCCTGATTTAATGAAGCGATGAACGAGCCTCCACATCGTGCCGTGCCGTGCCGTGTCGTGCATAGTTGTTAGTGGTGCATTATCAGTATCATTCGTTCGCGTTCATTCGATTCTCAATTACAATGATTTGATAGCAAGCCCATCGCTCATTCATCCGTTCTGGATAATGCACCAAACGTTTAACAATTTGATCATATTAATTATTCCAATTGATATATGATATAGACGGTCACTGGATTAAGCGATGATTTGTGACAATAATCTAATGATCAGTCTTATTGATAATTAGATAATAGTATGTGATTATGCTCTTAGTGAGACTATCGCATATTAAATTAGAAATGTTTTATTCAATTCAATACATTTAGACGTAATTCGTAACTACCTATAGAATGCGATGTAAGCCATTTAATGTGGATTTAAATTTCTAGAATATGAATACATTATTTTACTTCAAAACTTAATAAGAACATCTAGTTGAATATTGAATTAGCATTTTTTTTAATCTGGTAATAAAGGGTTATTAAGTATACGGCGACTTAAAGAATATATCGAGTGGAAGGCAAAAGCAGTTGTATATTAAAAGCTCAATAATCCTTTATGTGCGATCGCCATCTATACGGGCAATGCCCCCAACAAATATAATAAATAAAGCCTACCGAAAGTAATATGACGTCAAATCATTATTAAAATTCTTCATGGCAATACTAAGAGTGATAAAAGTTTATTACTCTTCGTAATGAATATTTTAAGCTGGAAATTACTAGGCTTAGTACCTACCAAAAGAACTAAGTAAATTTAATTTTCATTTCACAGTCTATAATACTGTCGGCAAAGATCACAACATATTAAAACACCATAGAATAGAAAGTAATTTTAGTAATACATGCAAGCATTAGAGCTAGCACGAAGAACCCTCGTTGTATGCCATTATCATTCGGATTAATATATTTTAAACTTTAAACTAGTGCACTACGAGTCCCCTACGTTGTACAATGCTATAGTAACATTCTCAATTTTAACGCAGAACATAGATTTTAATATAAACCAATTCAGAAACAAGTCGATTTTGTAATGCTCATAAATTAAGTTAAAATTTAAAAATTCCAATCTAAAATAACGGTAAATTGAACTAACATATGCTGTAAAGTAAACGGATTTTTTTAAAAATACTAATAATGTAAAAAAAGGAGGACGATGAACTATCTGGAACTATCCTTCAGCGGTTATGCTTTTTTTTTTGACATACGTCAGTGGCTCTCCTAAGACTCACTTTTACCAATTTTAAATTATTTACTAACCTTTGTAACGTTTTTTCACTAAACTTATTTGTGACACTGACAATAAATGTTAAATGTCAAAATATTTGAATATTTAGAACAATTGACATGCATAGTAGATGCGATTTATTATATATAATTTCCCATACCAACGTAACTATGGCAATATAAATAAGATAAGATCTTGTAACTGGTACACTTATTGAAGAAATATTTCAAACAAAAGTTATGCAGAATACTAATATCTTTCAATTTTATTCTAACTATTTTTACTGTAAGTGCAGCCGTTTCGGAAATATTGCAGAAATTGCAAAAAAAATCTTAAGTAAACATGCACTTCCGGTTTGAATATGCTTTTCAAAAATAGGAGGTTTTCTTCCCAGGCATATACAAATCTTAAGTTTAAAGTTTCATAATTTTATCTTCAACAGTGTAGGCTGTAGAGCAGACACACACACACACAGACGTCATTCCAAAAATAGTCAGACTCGATTCAGGGAAGGTCAAAGGTGTATTTCCGTTAAAATTTCAAGTTTTTTTTTTTCGTGATTACAATACTTACTTATTACTTCGTAAAAGAAAGTAAAAATAGACTAAAACGACTTTTGAATATAAATTGAGTGATAAAGGTTGGTGTAATACCTATTCAAAATATTGTAGCATTGGAGAATATATTATGTTAGGTATTTAATATATTTATATTTCATTTATTTGAAAACCGGCAAATTAACGGTCATTAAGTATAATTACTCATATATTATATTTAAAATTTTATATTTTAATATCCTTCCTATTTAAACAGATATGTATACCCACTACGTATAAGAAAATTCAATGCGGGGTCCTGTAGATATTTTATTATACATTCAAAATATGAATCACCCTGTGGATGTATATACTCATAATATTGCAGTCAGACGTGTCGGTGAGGTTGTCATTAACATTGCACTCGGCTTGTGGAGATTCTTGACACCCCGTTTCATCCCTTGCGGTAACGCGGATCCCGTACTCAGTCTCATGGTCACCCCTTCTTCGCAAGCACGTTCCCTTTTCCTGTGTGATGACTTTTAGTACGTACTTTGGACGCCAGAATTCAACGTGTATCTTATATAGGAAGTAGAGGGGTGATTCTTTATTTTACAGATGTTAATTTATAATTTACTGGTTTAATTTGTACCCAGATGGAGGCACCATGAAATTTGTGATTAACTGTTCTCTCCCTCATTAGAAACTCGTTGCATGGTGTCTCGTTTGAACTTGATATTTTTGATTTAGGGGATGTAAACTCAAGTGTTATTTAATATAAAATTAACTTTACTCGGTGATGAATTAAACAAGTAAACATACTTGTTTACTAAAGAATTTTTAGTTTGTTTATTACGAGTTTTCATTAGATATAAAATTGCAAAGTATTATAAATGTAGCCAAGTAATCAGGAGTAAAGAACATGGATTTAAATGGCATGATTTACTGAATCATTATTAGTTTGATTGCGAATCATTGTTGCAAAAAATATCCCTTTTATCTCTTCCAACAACATTTTCCTACTACATTAATTTAGCTAGAGGTGTAATATATGATATTAAATATAATATTTATACTGTTATATGAAGCTAGCTTCCGATGGTTTTATAAAGCTAAAACATCGGCCATGTATTGGCCCTAAACTTTCTTTTACGTAGTCAGTATATTTAGATTTGATAGTATATAAATAAAAATAAAAAATGTTAAAATTTCAAGAAAATATTTTCATTCATTGTCCAATAAAAGTGTAAAGTTAGTTTATTGTCAGATTTCCAAAGAAAACATATGTATTTCAGATTTTAAATGTTGGATTTTATAGTAGTATAAAGAAAATATTATTATTCATTACATATTATTAAAAATTATTATGGCCGGGCATTTTTTAGTTTTCAAATTAACTTTAAACCAGAGAAAATATTTATATATAATATTTTAAATTATTTACTAACCTTTGTAACGGTTTTTCACTAAACTTATTTGTGACACTGACAATAAATGTTAAATGTCAAAATATTGGAATATTTAAAACAATTGACATGCATAGTAGATGCGATTTATTATATATAGTTTTCCATACCTATGTAACTATGGCAATATAAATAAGATAATAGCAATTTTCTCGTAACTGGTACACTTTTTGAAGAAATGTTTCAAACAAAAGTTGTGCAGAATACTAATATCTTTCAATGTTATTCTAACTGTTTTTACTGCAAGTATAGCCGTTTCAGAGATATTGCAGAAATTGCAAAAAAAGTCTTAAGTAAACATGCACTTCCGGTTTGAATATGCTTTTCAAAAATAAGAGATTTTCGCCCCAGGCATATACAAATCTTAAGTTTAAAGTTTCATAATTTTATCTTCAACGGTGTAGGCTGTAGAGCGCATACACACAGACACACACACAGACACACACACACACACACACACACACACACACACACACACACACACACACACACGTCATTCCAAAAATAGTCAGACTCGATTCAGGGAAGGTCAAAAGGTGTATTTCTGTAAAAATTTCGAGAAAATTTTTTTTTCGTGATTACAATACTTACTTATTACTTCGTAAAAGAAAGTAAAAATTAATTTGTAAACATGTGTATGTCACTACATTTTCTATGTTCTATTAATTACAAAAATTAACGTATATAACAAAACAAAACATTATGGTTTAATAATGCACCAAACACTTTCATATTACATGATGGCAACATATTCTAATTATACTATAAATCTAATGAACGTTAACATTGTTTGCGCCAGCTGTAGAAAAATAACATTGTTAATTAATTTACATCATAGGTAAAAAAGTGTGTTTATATGTGTATTGATACTGCAGCTTATTTTGAGCCAATTGTATACACAATGCCAGTATACGCTGTTCTAATAATACAATTTGCATTATATTTTCAATATTTCGTTTTAAAATTGAAACAATTTTTATATATTCGTTCAATTTTTTATTATTTGGTGACAATTACAGTTTACCAAATACATGGAATTATTAACAGAAGCAAAAATTTATCCCTAGTTTTACGGAAATAGAGATGATACCTCAAATTTTTTAAATTTTAGCATGAAAGGTTCTTGTAATATAAGACAGTCGATCATAATTTTATTATTGACAATCCTATATATTTAATGAAATTTATTTTTAAATTTGAACGGATGACATCAAAAAGAGAGCTTATTTAGTGGTTTTTCCAACATACGGTTGACGATATTTAATACACATTGTTAACATTTTGACAAGCGACTGAGTGACAGTTTGTTGCGTCGTGATTGTTATTTTGTTGATTTTTGTATTTTATCTTGATCATGAAATGAACAATAGTTTTCAAAACTATTAAAAGATGAAATCAATGCGGGAAATTTACCATAAACAGTTTTAAATAAAACTGATGCTGTCAGTTGAGTTGGTATATTTTTCATAAATGGTTTTCTAACAATGTAGCTGACATTTTAGTATTAGCTGACTTTCCAGCGTTGGCTTTCATTTGCCAGAATATGTCCGCGTTCTTATTGGTTTGGTGGGGAGGGAATTCTATTCTCATTTTGCTGCCAATTGCATTACTGTTATTTTAATTGCTAATATAATTAATTATCGATATCGAAACCATGATTTTTAAAAACAAAACTTACTGTCGTTTATCAATCAAAAATGCATGTGGCAATATTATTGTAAGGGTTTGTTTGGTTGATAAAAAATTGAAATGATAATATTGAATATATGTCCATAATGACTGTTTTCCCTATTTTATTAACTTATAATAATAAAAATAACAATAGTAGTATGTAAAATGAGCATTTATGCAAAACGACAAGCTGGAGTACTTTGTATGTTTTGGCAATTTATAATCATAATACATATTCAACTTTAAGAATACCTAACCAATTTACGTTTTAGACTAACTTTTCTCACTTATTACTTTCTTTTACGAAATAATAAGTTAGTATTGTAATCACGCAAAAAAAAAAATTCTCGAAATTTTAACGGAAATACATCTTTTGACCTTCCCTGAATCGAGCCTGACTATTTTTGGAATGACGTCTGTGTGTGGGTGTGTGTGTCTGTGTGTGTGTCTGTGTGTATGCGCTCTACAGCCTACACTGTTGAAAATAAAATTATGAAACTTTAAACTTAAGATTTGTATATGCCTGGGGTGAAAACCTCTTATTGTTGAAAAGCATATTCAAACCGGAAGTGCATGTTTACTTAAGACTTTTTTTGCAATTTCTGCAAAATCTCTGAAACGGCTATACTTGCAGTAAAAATAGTTAGAATAACATTGAAAGATATTACTATTCAGCACTTTGTTTGAAACATTTCTTCAAAAAGTACCAGTTACAAGATCTTATCTTATTGATATTGCCATAGTTACGTAGGTATGGGAAATCTTATATAATAAATCGCATCTACTATGCATGTCAATTGTTTTAAATATTCCAATAGTTTGACATTTAACATTTATTGTCAGTGTCACAAATAAGTTTAGTGAAAAACCGTTACAAAGGTTAGTAAATAATTTAAAATATTATATATAAATATTTTCTCTGGTTTAAAGTTAATTTGAAAACTAAAAAATGCCCGGCCATATTAATTTTTAATAATATGTAATGAATAATAATATTTTCTTTATACTACTATAAAATCCAACATTTAAAATCTGAAATACATATGTTTTTTTTGGAAATCTGACAATAAACTAACTTTACACTTTTATTGGACAATGAATGTAAATATTTTCTTGAAATTTAAACTTTTTATATTTTTATTTATATACTATCAAATCTAAATATACTGACTAGGTAAAAGAAAGTTTAGGGCTAATACATGGCCGATGTTTTTTCTTATGATGGTATGAAGTAAGAAGGAACTGTATAGCAAATTCAGATTTACAAAAAAAAACTTGTGTACGTAATATCATTAGAAGATTCTGTAAGAAATTAAATTCATTCAATTTTGTTTGGTTGCTGCAGATATGTTATTTAAATAGCTACGCAAGCATTCTAAATATTTGGGCGTTCTAAAATAACTATCAAATATTCTATCATGATAATCAGATATTTATGGAATTACAACGGAAATTATGTTATTTGATTTCTATGGTTAATAATAGTTGCTTAATTGTTTGAATGTCCATATTTAAAACACTATTGCGCATTCTAAAATTTCGCACTTAGAACATAATATTTTTCTAAATTTAAAAACAGTTCTCAACGTTTAAAATTGCTCTCAAAATCATCCAACTTCACCTCGTAAATTGTACAAGAATAATAAAATATGTCAGTGTATCTAACCTCGTACGGATATTAAACTTTTGATACTGTCGCATACGGATATAAAAGAAGTAGTGGCCCATTTTATGAAATACACGTACGGCCCTGTGTGCAAGACACAATTTTCCTCGTCGTCTGTCAAGGCGACAATGACCCGTCCTTTCTGTACATATTAAATTTTCCGCGCCTGCAACAGGGACACCGCTCTAATCCCCATTGGACTAAACCCATATACTGTACAAGAGTAACAGAGAGAGAGAGAGAGAAAGATAAAACCGTTTCTTGCCAAATGCTATCAGGTCCGCAGGCTGTGAAGTTGGTGCGTACGTAATTCCAGTGGTAGTCAAGTGCGAATTTCAAATTCATATTCCATCTACAAATGCACATCATCTATACAAGCATGCATGTACACAATTGTTTTGTTGTACAAAATTCCAAGTTTATGTGTGTGTGTGTGTGTGTGTGCGCGCGCGTGTGTGCGTGTGTGTGTGTGTATCTATAAGAAGATAATTGATTCTATGAATTTTAGAGACATATGATCGTTCAATTAAGTTTTTTTACTTTCGTCGAGCTAAAAACAGATGAAAACAATCTTTTCCAATCTAGTTGAATAAAAAATGCATGCTTTTCATAATATGAAGTGTTTCGGTCGTGTTGGCAAACCAACATGACCTGACACGTATGGCCAGTCTGGCCAACGTAAATTTGATAAAAAAAGGAAAACCTCACACTAATTTGAATTATGTAGTCCCGTGAGTGCGATACACTTTGACGGTCCAGTGCAAAAAATTGCGAATAAATTATTTAAAACCAAAGGGGGCCATAATGATAATTCAAGACTGTCTAACATGAGTTTTTTCCTCTTTTTTTCGAGGGCTGTTGGACTCTGATGACCACTAATAAAAATCCACTGAGGATATTGAACTATTTGTTGATTATGCAGGAGGGGTGCAAGCTAGCTTGAGTTATGTGTGGTCATGTTTTGAAGTGTTGGATTAGGGGCGATCTCAGATAAATATTTATATCGTTAACTGGGATTACGTCTAATATTATGAGTAACATTGCATTTATTATTGAACAAATAGGATTAGTATTTTATTATACAATTTGAGTTATTGAACCTAGCAGTTAAGTTATTAGGTTATTACAGCTTCGTATAACTAAAAAAAATAATGTAAATAATTCACAAATAACGAGGATTTTTTATTATTTAGTTGACTCTTTTATAATAAATTTAATGTGGTTCATATGGCCATTTTTTAATATTTGGATTACTCATAAAAACGTCACAAAAATCAATACTTAAACATAATTTTGTCCAAGAGCAAATGTCAAAAACAGGTTTAAACTCCTCGTGTGACGAGTGACGTCAAACGGAATTGCAATTGCCTATTATTACCAAACAAGAAAGCATATGTCAAGTACCAAATATATGTTATGAGAATGTAGCTGAGCAAATGCAAATTAATTATGTATAACTGCATCACCATAAAGCGATGATTTAGTTACGTTGCAGAGGATACGTTATGTCATGTTAATATTTAGTTAAGAACATCTTTCATAACGTGTTTAATAAGAGAGAACAAATTTGCTTCTACATGTCAAGGTGGTTGTAATTACAAATGTATATTGTATATTTTGGTGCAATATGTAAATGGTGTAAGGTTGACTAGTTATGTTGAAATTGCACTAATTGGAGTATTATGTGTTATTTATTTATTAACCTTGTTAAAAAATAAGTTTTGTTGTAATGACCGCTAAAATTACTTTTTTTTATGGACAAGCACGCGCGTTATTTTCCACGATTTAATTAAAATATTCAATTTTTATTAATTGGTATACACGGATAAAAACATTGCAAATTTCCTGATCCGGTGCAATCCCGTGGTAACTGAAAATTAATTAGTTTGCCATGAACTAGAAACCAATCCACCACGACCCAGTATGAGTAGCTTGAAGCGATACGGCAAAGCGAAATCCTATTTAAACCCGTTTATACAATCGAACTCTGGCAGAGATCGCACGGCCATCACATCGTGTGCACGTCCTCACACATATATCATAAACAATACCAAACAGATTGATATCGACGTATCCGAATCTCTGGTGAGAGATTTTCTGCTCATACTGGAAACAAAGACCTAATCGTAATGACAAATATGTACATCTAACATAAACATCCACTTTAAATACTAGAAAGCATTAGGAAACATAAATAATTAATTTTAAATCACATGCATTTAACTTTCTTAATTGCATTAAGTATATCTGGTAGGAAAGACACTAAAACAAATTTGGAAAACATAAGAAAATATTCATTAAGTAATATTAGTAACTATTTTGACCGGAAATTGATTTTATTCAAATAAATGAAAAGAAAATCCAATAGCAAAACAAAAATACGAATTTCGTTAAATCATCCATAATATATTCCTCATTCATATAGACCCACATAGGTGACATTGTTCTCCAAAACCATAGCAAAACAAATATAGAGAGATGGAGGATGGGTGAAGTCCCAGCAGGCGTACATGAACGATAATACGTAAACAGCGTGCGCTGGTGGACGTAGGCAGCAGCAAATAAGAGTATTGTAATACGGTATATTACCAGGGATCGGATTAGCCGGGACGCGTGTCCGGCTTACCGGGCCCGGATTTATGGCGCATTAGTTGCGGGACCTTGGAGTCGGGTGGCAGCGGCTATGTCGGTGTGTATGTGTGCTTATTATTTACAGAAACCGCAAATACCGAACGCACCCGTTTCATTTACCTCACCCCTGCGGGTAAAACCAACTATTCTATGGTGCCGGGTTATGGCTCGCAGCGGGTGTTGTGTGACAGCCGCACTAACAGATTTTAGTTTTTTGTCGTCGGTCAACTGCGGTGTAGTAATTTAGATTAAGCCCGTATTTTATATTTGCAAACAGCTTATTTTCTTGTCACAATTATCAAGCTTAAGTCGAAATATAAACCAATCCCAAATAAACCATTTCAAAAACCAATACCCGACTTGCACAACAATGTTGAATCTTGGTTTGTTGAATAATCCATTCTGTATAAATATTTAAATATAAATTAAAGATGTTTGAGCAGAATGACGCTATATACGCAAACATTAACTTAGCATAAAGTTGGCATTAATTACCTAAGTAATCGAAATAAAACAAAAGTAACAGAAATGTTTAAAGAATGAGTAATTTATTTGTTATTTTTAACCAAAATCAAGAATTTCTGGCATTTTTATCTTAAATGTCAACACTGTAATACTTTATAGCTTGTGACGTCATTACAATGCACATTTCAAAGGCGAATAATTAATAAGTAAATGAGTGTTTTCTTCAATAATAATAGAGTTGTAATATTTTTATTCACTACCTACAGCAAAAGCGTACTGAATAGATATAAAATAATGTAATCTACATATATAAAATGGCACTTTTTGTTCCAATCGTAAATAACTCGATTATTTTCTTTTACGAAGTAATAAGTAAGTATTGTAATCACGGAAACAAAAAATTCTCGAAATTTTAACGGAAATACACCTTTTGACCTTCCCTGAATCGAGTCTGACTATCTTTGAAATGACGTCTGTGTGTGTGTGTCTGTGTGTGTGGCTGTGAGCGCTCTACAGCCTACACTGTTGAAGATAAAATTATGAAACTTAAACTTAAGATTTATATATGCCTGGGAAGAAAACGTCCTATTTTTGAAAAGCATATTCAAACCGGAAGTGCATGATTACTTGAGACACTTTTTGCATATCTCCGAAACGGCTGCACTTACAATAAAATAGTTATAATTAAAGTTAAAGATATTAATGATTTGAACAACTTTTGTTTGAAACATTTCTTCAAAAAGTGTACCAGTTACGAGAAAATTGCTATTATCTTATTTATATTGCCATAGTTACATAGGTATGGGAAATTATATATAATAAATCGTATCTACTATGTATGTCAACTGTTTTAAATATTCAAATATTTTGGCATTTAACATTTATTGTCAGTTTCTTAAATAAGTATAGTGAAAAACCGTTACAAAGGTTAGTAAATAATTTAAAATATTATATGAAAATATTTTGTAAGGTTTAAAATTAAAGAAGACTAAATAATGTCCGGCCATCATAATTTTTAATAATTTTTCATTATGCTACTATAGAATCGAACATTTTATATCTAAAATAAGTATGTTTTTTTTTTTAGAAATTTGAAAATAAACTAACTTTATAATTTTATTGGTCATAATGAATGAAAATACTTTCTTGAAATTTAAACATTTTATATTTTAATTTATATACTATCAAATCAAAATATACTGACTACGTAAAAGAAAGCTTAGGGTCAATACATGGCTGATGTTTTATGTTGATTTTATATTGTTAATAGCTTCTTCTGCTATAATTGTATTAAAGACGAATGAAAAAAATTGAAATAAATTAATTAAGTAACCTAAGACACACATTTATTGTACGTAAAATCATAATGATGAACCATCGTAAAACGAAGCGAAATAAAACGCGAACTTGTATATATTTTAGAAAAGCACCATATATAAATTATTATTTCGTCGCGTCGCCAATTTTATTCTTGTTATCATTTAATACAAACTTTTCTTGGCTTTTGTATTACTTTTATCAGTTTTGCAAGAGAGTTGCTCCGATTTCATAATTGGGCAGTTCGCATTTGTTAAGTATCTAAATATCAATAATTAACTTAACTGGTCTAATTTTCTTCTAATTTGCAAAATATAATATAACTACAGTACATATATTTTCTATAACAGACACTTACACACACAAATAAATAAATGAATTTGGATAACTAGACATAGTACTTATAGTGAATTATCGGTGTGAAATAACAAAATTATTCTTATCATTGTGATAGACCCATAAATTTGCCAATTCATATTGTCCAACTACAATACTTCACTACGATAAAATCAAATTTCCCACATTCGACATCCTGGTTAGCGGTAATGGGTTATCGGTAAAATTATTGTCCGCAGATACCAGATAATCAGTGTCGCACGGGCGAGAGCACGTGTCTATGTTTGCTTGTATGTATGTAGGTACGTGTGCGCGCACGTGTAAAAAATGTTAAGTACGCGCACAAGCTTAATTAACCCTCCTGCTCAATATACTAAACCAAAGTGCTTATCTCATATTGTCATGGTATAAAAACCACGCGCAAACGTAAATAATCTCGGGTAAGCGGCATGCGTTCGTTATGCGTATATCCAGTTAAATATTCACAAAAATCTATAGTTAATTCCAATTTGTTTATGTGGTCATTCTCAGTACAATTACAATTTCTTTCTTATTGAAGACGTTGATAAATAAACATGTTTGTATTCAATTTCATTTCGAACTGTAAACATATAAATAATATAATAATAATTTTACCAATTGATTGCATTCCTGAAAAACCCAATTTCAATGTAAACATATAATATATATGTTTTTTAATTAAACGGCTGATTACCTAATTGAGTCACGTAAACTGCTAAATACTTTTCAAACGTGACTTAAGTCTTACAAAGTTGATTTAAGCCTCAGAAAAACAACTTAAGCTCTTTAAAACAGGTTTAAACTCAGTAACCAAATCAATTTATTTAAAAGGCATAAGCCATAATCTCTCAGTGATTTAAATCGAAGGCCATAACTTAAATCAGTTTGAATTATTTTTTTTATTCATCTCATGCCCAGTATTGTTTGCTATTTCGTACTTACTATTGCATAGATGATACAAATATGAAGATGTATAAAATTAAAATAATCATTCTTAATTTTAAGACAATTTTTTTTTAAAGTATAATTTGTATGTAGGTAATGCATTATTCGTAAATAGGTTTTAGAGGTTACCAAACTGAAGTGAAATTGAGTATAAATTACGGATAGCGAAATTTACGCGTGTGCACGTGTTTAGATGAGGAGGATATTCGTGGGGAATAAAACTGTTATCTCTGTATGGGTTTTGTTGGAAACGTGTATGCTAGGCCTCTGGTTTGTTAATCTGTACGTTTGCGAAGAAATTAAAAAAGTTTATGCACCGTTGAGGTGAAATTAAAAAAACGGAACGATTTCGATTTAGACACGGTAATTGCCATCCAGTTATTATTGTTTTTATAATTGCCCCACCGGCGGTACGATGGTGCTATTAAAAAAATACGTATTATTACCAACTCAAGCGTTGCGGAAATTAATTTCTGTTTGTGTTTTCGATTTTTATATTGCCTGGTGCGATATTGAACGGCATTTAGCATTTATTTGATGTTATGTTTATTCAAAACTGAACTCATACTTATTTTTATATATATATATATATATATATACATATATATATATATATATATATATATATATATATATATATATACATACATATATATATATATATATATATATATATATATATATATATATATATATATATATATAATCGGATTATCAGTATTTTTAAGAAAATTAAACTTACATTACATTAAATCTACATTTACCAGTTAATGTGTGTATTATCTACTCCATATATCCTTATTTTTAAAATATGTTCAAATACAATACAGAACTAACATTTCCAGTGTAACAATGGAGAAATAGCACAGATATGAAGAAACATGCAAACAAAAAACCTTCCAAAAGGAGAAAGATACTAAAGACACGGTGTACCCGCCTTGGTATTTCTTTATCGTAATCATTACGGTAATAGCTGTCATAATTCATAAAATATTTTAGATTAAAGTTGTTGAGAGCAGCGAAATGGTGCGCGCGCATTGTCATCCCCTGGATACACGTGCAACACGCGCAAACGTGCGACAGTGGAGTTAGCACTTAGCGAGCTTTTTATTGAAAACGAAGAAGGTAAAAAGCATCCATTTTTTATACTTGAGAAAGGATGAGATGCTCTAAATAGCGTAATGCAAATTTATGATAAAAATAAGCCCTTATTATAGTATAAAAAGATCTGAATATAATTTATTTTATATCATAAGTTTTAGTCCAACATAAATAACACGTTATTGGTAATTATTTTATAAATATAGGTACAGGCGAATAAAGTATGGGCCAGGAAATGAAGAAAGTGGTTATATTGCAAAAAAAATTTGCAGGAAGCTTGTTTTTCATTGAAAATCTATATTATTTACATAAACTGTAAAAGTTATGGATTTATACAAAATTTTAATAGAAATGTACTATTCTGCATAAAACATATTTTTTAGGTTTTTTTTAATATCTATATTTTAGAATTTCTGGATAAAATACAGAATTCGAAATGTTGAATTTGAGATGATGCAACGAATTTTCATAATTTAAATAAACTAATACCGTAATCAAAATAATCCCTGATGCAATAAAATTATCCCTTAATATTATTCTCTGTCAGTAATGTATCTATTTCGTAAAAAAATACATATTTGTGTAAAATAACAAATTTGTGTTTTAATAAACTACCATATTTAAAATTTACGTCTTTGTTAAATATAAATATGAATATTTTATATGATAAATTTTGACCGCTATTATAAAGTTTTATTTTTAATATTCGTTATAAAAAAGTGTAGAATACGTGCTAAATACATTTACAAAGTAAATATATAGCTATAATGTCTTCATGGTTTCATTTTAAAACCGGATATTGTACAGTATCACGCCACTGAGACATAACACTAAGTTTTAATGTCTGAAATAAATATTGCTGCATATCTTTTAGAACTTTATTAACTTAAGCAAATTTCTATTACCATAATTACTAATAAAAGTCGCTAAAATTTTCAATCCGTTGAAAATCTTTTATAATTTTGATAGCTACATGCTTTTTCAACCCAAATTTAAATGTAAATTAAATAATAGGCATATAAACATCGTTTTATGTAAACAGCATTTTTATAACTCATAAGAAAATACTATTAATTATATTGCTTTAAAAAAAGAGTGAACATATTTCTTTTAGCGTGTGTTCTCTTTATTACAAAATTGTATCCTTACTTTTTATTTGTTTTCTTCAAGTGTAAACAAACTTTAAATTATTTGTTTTCTCTGTAATATTAGTTTAAATTATTATAAAACAGATTTATTTTGAATTCTCGATTAATATTTTTATGGTAATTGAATTAGTGTTCAGTGAAAATAAATTAAATAAAATTATTCTCCCAAGTTAAGGAAACGAGATTTTTTAATCGAATTTATTTGTGGCGTTTTTCTTATTAAGGAAAATTAATTTCCTGAATGTGTTTTTGCATCGTTTTAATTTTAAACTTTAATAAGTTTTCCCAATGAAATCAGGTAGAGTGTTTTTTGTTGTTGTGGTTTTTTATGTATAAACTGCGGTAAAGATATGACGGTAACGACAAAAAGAAAATATAGTTTGAAACTTCGACCACATTTCGCGAGCAATATTTTTATATCTCACGACAACGTCGACTTATATTTACAAACAGTTTTCAAGAAACAGGTGTTTCTTTTGTTGCTTAGTTATTATGAAACACCGAAATAAAGAATGAAATTCTCACAATTAAATAGTTATAACTAAATTAATCATTTGTCGTACAATGAAAATATTTAGGAGCGTTTAGTGTTAAAAGTTTTTAACTAACTTAAAGTTTTAGAATAATATTACTAGTGATTTACTTCTCACAGCTTAAAAATTAATATTTTTATAATAATATTTTGCATAAATATTTTCTGAAATTAGATGAGTATCTACGCGTCGTGTTAAGCTAAAAATGAGCGTTTTGACACATGACTATTTTTAATACTATAACGATAAGGCGCTAAACAAACTGCTTCCACTATTTTAAGTACAGAGTTATTATTATATGTACAATCGCAAAACAGTAATAAATCAATGCTACCTGTACATGTTTCACTATTATTATAATCATGGTTTTATCACTGCTTCGAGCAAATATGTTATTAATATAATAATAACCATATATTTATATGCAAATGTGATTATCGATTGTAGTTATAACTCCCTGCAGAACCCTTTGTATCCCAACTGACACATTATAATTCTATGGGTCAACATCATTTATTTAATCAAATATTACGCACGCTTTTGCTAGAAATACAGTTGAAAATTATTTTTAATTTAATATGTTGACATGAGTAATTAATTTATCGTATGAATTATTCCGGAAAATTATACATTGTTATGATATGTTTTTAATAGTGTCATCTATAGAGGACCATAATTTTGTAAATATACATTTTGATAGATATATGTATAGGCATATTTAATTTTTTATAAATACAACATATTGTCAATTAATATTTTGTACAAATTATGTTACCTCTGATTGACATTTTCGAAAATAAATTCTAAAAAGGTAATTAATAAATTTTCATTTTGTCAACCATATATTTTGTATTTATCAAATTTATTACAATAGATTACATTTATTATTCTAATAAGAAAACCGAACCAGAGAATGCTTTATAGGGACAGGTTGTTACAGGGACTTCAAAAGAAGCTCGTTTACTTTGAAATACTGCACGGATACTGTTCCAGTTTTCCACTGAAATTGATTATTCTAAAAAAATTGTGCCTACTAAAACAATGGTTCTTCAAACGTCCTGTACCTCCTGGTGCGGAAGAAAAAGAGCCTCGGCGTGTCCTCAAAACTACAAAGAGTGTGAATAAGAATCACCTATGGGCAAATTTGTTAAAACATCGTTTCTAAAATAATTTAGTAATTGAATTTAAAAAGGATGCCTCCTCTACCACATAGTGGTTCAGCGTAAAATTGGCATCATTGAGAAACCTGATCGTCAATTGTCAAACTGCAATTGCAGTTAAAATTCATGAAGACATACTACTACTAGTAGTACTCTGGTTAAACATTTTGTTGAATATATTGAAGTTTCTACGCTTCATAAGAAACATCACCCCTCTTCGCTTCCGAAAGTAACTTAACTCTCAAATTAATTTTCCAAAACGCTGGGTGATTTCTTTTACTACTTGATTAGAGACGGGTGTCGGCGGGTGCAAGTTAACAAGGAACTGAAAACAATCTGTAGTAAACGGGTGAAGTGAAACACGAAAGATGATGGAAAGGGTAGGCAAGAGGGTAGAGAACCATTGTCGCACGCGATATAATGAAGTATTGTTATCAGGAGAATGTGTCGTTTAAAAAGTGACGCATGCAAAGTGCGTTCGTTGCACGCGCAAACGTGTATTAATGATGGTGGAACATGTAGACAAGTGTACCTACAGTAAATGGTTGACGATGAAGTGTAACACACTCACACGTATATAGTCTTACACTTAACGAGCCTTTCAAGATAATGTTCTGATTAGTAAGTATTAAAAAGTTGTTTATTGACAATTTGTACTTAAATACTACCGGTTTTCATTTAATTATGTATAAAGACCATAATCATTCTAAATCCTAGCAATGGTTTTGTAACATTGAATATATGTTTAATTTCCGACAATATGAATAATTTATTCATAAAATTATAAAAATTACCGTCATAGCAAAATAAATATAGACTACAGTCGTAATAGTTATTTATGTAACTAGTGTTAAAAGTATCATTAAAAAAAAAAAACACTTTTAACACGTGGTACTTGCACTATTTTTCTACGACCATTGTTAAAAGTGCGAATACTACAAATCTATAGCACGCATTAAGAGGTAAAATTATTTTTGACAGTTAATGATTTATTTAATGACAAAACACCATCAAAGTACTGTCAGTTACGTTGAATATTCTGGTATTCATACTTTTTCATAGAAAATAAATTTACCAATAAATTGTGAAGGAAGTGACTCTGTACCGGACGAGATTGAAGAAGCTGCTACAATTATACTATTCATTTAAATATTTTTAAGTAGTTTGTGATCAAATTTGCATAAATTAAGAATTAGTTATTTAATTTTTTATTTGTTGCTAACAAAAAAGGAACCAGATCTGGTTACCACCAGTAGTGTTAAAAGTTATTACTTACAACACGCTGCCTCATAATATGCCATTTTTAATTTGCTAAGCAACCTCCAAAATGCTTACATTTAACAATGGTCGTAGAAACAAGCATTGGCTTCGCCAATGCTCAGAGCTCGCCTGCGGCGAGCTATTTAGCATTGGTATGGCGAGTTTCTGAATAAATAAACAATATATTTATAGCGATCAAAGCAACAATTAAACCAACAATGACATAGTAATTAATCAAAGATATCTTTATTCATACCTTGGTTATTATAAAAAATATACTTGGCGTCGTCGAGCTGTTACCTAAACTTTGGCATGTCGAATTTCTGTATAAATAACTATTATTGCACTATAATTAAAATAATCGAAGAAACAATCAAATCAACAACGATATAGTAATCAATCTAAAATATCAACTGTCATATGAATTAGTTAAAGTATCGCGAAAGCCGGAAAAAAACAAAACAGTTCAATTGTTTTTTTATTGATTTTATTTATTTTCAAAATTATTTTCCTTATTTTTTTACGGCTTTCAGTTATAACTTGAATAAACTTTAAATACACCAAAAAAATTGTAATTTTACGTAAATTTTTTGGTATAATTAATATTTTTATAATTGATTAATTTCAAAAAATTATCATGTTCATTATTTTTTTACGGCTTTGAGTTATAATCTAAAAAATGTTTAAATACATCAAATAATTTGAAAATTTACGTAGATTTTTTTGGTATAACTATTATTTTTCTAAGTGCTTTTTAAGATGTACACTTTTTTTTGCGGGCCCAATATCTCCTGAAGTACGGCTCTGATTGGATTTAATTTACGAGCGGATAGAATTGGGCCCCTACACAATATGTGTGCCAAATTTGGCTGAGATCGGTTTAGTATCTTCAGAGGAGAAGAGGTGAGGATGGTTGGTCTTACGACTAGCGAGCGAGCGAGCGACCAACATGTTACCAAGTATTTGAGATATTAACATTTTCGTCATCAGGGCGATAAATGACGAACTTTTTGTTAAGGAAATTTTTCAATCCGAGAATGTTACAGACTAATTATGCTGACAAACACTGAAGCTCTTCGGTACTACGTACGGCGATCTAAAAATTGTTTATCTTAGTTAAGTGCGTAATAAAAATGGCTAAAAAGAGATCATCTTTCGTCATAGTTTTCTAAAAAAAAAAAAAAGTAGGTTGTTTGCTTAGATAGGGAGGATATTAAGATACAAATTTATTAACGTTCATGAAAATATAATTATACATTAGGCGATATCAGTTAATACGGTTTATTAAATATAATTTCACATACCTGCATAAGAAATTTAAGAATCTCAATAGCAATTTTCTTGTAACTCTCTTTGAAGAAACTTTACAAGCAAAAGTTGTGCGAAGTAGTTATATTTTTCATTTGAACAACAACTATTTTACTGTAAGTGGAGCCGTGTCGGAGATATTGCAGTAGCAGAAAAAAAAAATCAATTTTTATGTCAATATCAATAATAATAATTGTGGCAGGAAAATGTTATTTAATTTTTCCAAAATACTAAGGAATATTTTAATGATATTACATACATATATACATACATTCATTAAATTCTTGTTCTAAATAATTAATGTAGCAATCATACACAAGCATTCATTTGACTTTAGAGAAAATTGGATTTAATAATATGGAAAAAATAAAACAAATGAGCGACTTTAGTACGTAACCTTAAATATACAGGCCTACAATAAGAACTTAGAGAGTTCATTTTTTATGTTAATCATACATATAATATATCAAGAGTTCTCTGTCTTATTGTCTCATATGATTATACCTACTATATAAAAATGAAGAAAAACGTAAACAGAGGTCCAAATTTAGATCAATCACCCAAGCTTTTACATTAGACATGTCGTATAAGAAGCAGTATATTTATATAAACTCAAACCATGAAAGCAAAAACAAATTTTCAATTAAATAAAACATTAGTCACACATTTCAAGATGAATGTCAAAACAAACATGTCAATTTTTTTTTTATCTGTTCGACTCAATCTAACCGCTGAATGATGGACAAAACATAAATATCTTATTTTATATACATCCCATAAAAATACTCATCCCGTTTTTTAATAGTTCTTTTTTAAACACCGCGATAGCTCCCTGCGCAAGTGAAATGCAACCACGTTTCTTTAATGGATACCAGAGTGGTACATTACGACACTTGGGCGCTACTGTGCATGTAGTAGTTGATTTTTTACTTTTGCTGTTTGGCAACGCTCATGGTGCTGCAATTAAATGCTGCTGAGCATCGACCAAATGGATCTTGACATTCGAAGAGATCGTGCGTGATACAGGTACTAAGGTTGCGTAAAAAGTTATTTCTCCTATGCTTTTTTGTCATTATTATAATTTATTTTAAAGTAATAATAACGAAAAGTTTCAAATTCGAGATTTTTTGTTTGTAAAGTTTTTTGAAATAGCATTTGGCTTACGTGCTATGAATTATTGAAATTTCGTGGTATTATATCTATTAAATTATTCTTCGAAACACATGATCTATTTTGTGCCTATCACATTGTATTATTGTTATGGAGAATATAATATTTTTTTGTTTTGACAAACACTTTTTAATACTTGTATTTTAGTATCCTTTCTATCTATCAATAAATAGATATATTTATCTATTCGTATTAATTAGTCCTGTGCAGGACACTGTAGATATTTTTGAGAACTGCTGTGGTTATTTTTAATTACATATATTATAAATGATTTGATTTTAAAGCCAGACCAATATAAAAGTGAATTATAAAGTTAAACAATGCTGAGTTGTTTGAGTGTATATCATTTTTCATATAAAGCTAATTTTGACTAATTTGCAGATATATGTTCGGGTTATTTTCCATATAAACAACATAGAATATATATTTGGATATCATTTATTTAATGATGTCATAATAATGCATGACAATTGTGTGTAATATTTTTATTATCATATTTGTTTTTAAGTGTATAAAGCAAAGTTTTATGTAGCAATTATAATTATTTTAATATATAACATCTTTTATGCGAGAATTAATTAAATTATATATATATATATATATATATATATATATATATATATATATATATATATATATATATATATATATATATATATATATATATATATATAAATATATATATATATATATATATATATATATATATATATATATATCAGCAAATATATTAATTTAAAAAAATTAATATTCTACACACACACACACACACACACACGCACGCAGACTAAATGAGGGAGGTAGGAGGGGGAAGTTACGTCATTGTAAACATATTTAAACTCAATTCAGGGAAGGTCAAAAGGTGCATTTCCGTAAATTCGTGGGATCGATTATTTACGAAACTTATTATTTATAGGAAAGTACAAACTGACCAATTATATTCAAATGCTGACCGTTTATTTCATTGCGTATTTTAAATAAGCCAGTTCTTACATTTTACGTGCTTGGCATCAAATATCCAACAGTAATATTGATTGAAACAACTACAATGATATAACTCATTCCTGATTTCACTTATTCGTAGCAAGTTTCAAAACATTCTATGTAACGCTGTATACGTTCAACATGTACAATAAGCTACCAAAATACACAAAATATAATTAACTAGAAGTTTATTAGCAATATGAAATTAAAATTAAAATTGAAATTGAAACATTTACCTTTTGTTTTACACCCAGAAATTTCATTTAGCCATATGTACGCTCATATTTATAATTGATTGCTTTTATAAAACACAAATATATTTTATTTACTCGAATAGAAGTAACGTGTGATTGGTGCTTTAATATGAAACGAGTTTACTGGCCATACGAAACATAAAATAGTGCCTGCAATATCAGATTTGAAACGGTGAATTATTGTGTTTATTCAACTGTATTTCAATTGGTTTTTATTATTAAATGTTCGTATATAATATAGGCAATTTGTTAAATATATTACAAAAAATAACTTTTTATAACTTTATTTTTAAAATTCCATTTTATTATTTAACAACCAGAATTCACAGCCTGCACTTGACTTATTCATATGTTTTATTTATAAATTCTAACAAATTTTATAGTAAATATTTCATTCTGCAATATATTATGTGACATACGCTCTGTTCATTAATTATTAATTAGTTTTTACAATAGCAAAAACAGCTTAATATTTTAATTTTATGAATATTTTACAAATGTAGAATAATTAAAAAGGCAATTAAATATATCTTGTATCATCTAAATGAACCTAAAATAATTAAAACACGATTAATCGTGTGAAATATTACGTGACACTATGCGCTATATAATACTGAACTGACGTTCTTTACTAATTTACAAATGTATATGGCATGGTTTTAAAAACTAATATATTATCGTCAATATATTAAAAACATTTGCAGTGTACTGCACTGGACTTTCTTGTACATAGTAGGTAGGAAAATATTTTAACAAGCAACAACTTTACGCCGCAGACAAAAGTTTCTAGATTGAAATTGCACGTTTACACTACTATAGAACGAAACATTTTAAATCGAAAAAATATTTTTTAGAAATTTGACAATAAACTAAGTTTACAATTCATTTGTAGGTTTGTTTTTGAATAACCGTATAAGTTAAATCACAACAAAATAACAAACGTCAAACGAAATAAACAACGGTACAAAAGTATATGTAAACGTAGCAAATGTGTACAAATTACCAACTTTTAAGCTTAAAAAAAGATGAATCTGCTATATTAGGTAGGGAAAATGGACAAAATAATATTTTTATAAATGAAATTGATGTTCTATGATAGTTTATTTTATTTTAAATCATTTTTGATAAGTACTTTTCATTTTATTTTCAATAGTTTTTTAAGCCAGCAGGAATTTTCATGTTGATAAGTTTTTAGCAGGTTTTAGTTACAAAATGACGTAATATTGTTGCCTGCGTATCTGAACTATAGAATGCTTCCATAAACTATTTAAAAACAAAGCTATAGTAACAAGAGCATTTAAAATTTGAGATTGCCCTAACATCAACAATAGGTCCCTGATCTCCCACATTTTTTTGGAATAATGAGGTCAATATGGGTCAGTAATGCTACAGCCATATAATAGATTCGTTTCAGAAAGAGAACTCGTATACCTATACTATACGAAAATCTGTGGTTAAGTGGTGAATCATGTCAGTGCTCAAGTTGAAAACAGCCATCACCATTATTTTCTCTGCGGTGTTTTTTTTTTTTTTTGCTTTTGGACTGTGATGCATCACTACGTAGTGCACTTGTAGCTGTAGCTCCGGGTTCGTTTGGCTCCACCATCGAGTAACGCGTCGTGTAGACGAAAAACGGAAAGTCATTGACAGAGATTACCTGTCTGAGTTTGTGAGTGGCAGTGGCGGTGTAAATCTAAGTGATGCGCATGTGCAGTAATCGATAAACTGTGAACGTGTGATTGTGTGCTTGTTTACGAACCAGAGAATGCTCTTTGAACAAATTATTGGCTCGCTTGCGTCACATCAAAGCTATCGTAATAGCTCTGTGTTAGCACGTGTGCAAGTACGTGCATATTGTGTAGATGCGTGATTTGCTGCCAAACATGTCTTGTGCTTTTGCTGGCTTGCTGCCTTACTGACTGCCTTTACTGTATGTATGTGCATACATATTATCAGATTTATTAATGACATTCATCGCGTCCTCGATTAAAACGCTCGGTGTCTTGTTAAACATTTATTATGAGCAAGTCTAGACGTCTTCATAATACAATAGACACACAACTTTTTTGCTCTAATGGTAGTATGACAATGTTTTCCAAACAATAATTACTGTGTCTATACTACTGTACATATGTCGTTTTGCCTATTTAATATCACACTTTAATCATTGAACAGTTACATTATCTTATTATAATTATTGCTACACTCTAAGAAAGAAATTGTTGCCATTACTAAGAATTTGGTTCTTCCCACTAAAAAAAGTTTGTTACAATAACACATTTCTAGTAACTGCACAGAAATACTGCTTCAGTTACTAAAAATATATGTACAATTACCAATAATTAGTAACCGCAACATTTGAAATTATGTGAACGTGTCTCATTAATTACTTTCTTTTACGAAGTAATAAGTAAGTATTGTAATCACGAAAAAAAAATTCGAAATTTTAACGGAAATACACCTTTTGACCTTTCCTGAATCGAGTCTGACTATTTTTGGAATGACGTCTGTCTGTGTGTGTGTGTGTGTGTGTGTGTGTGTGTGTGTGTGTGTGTGTGTGTGTGTGTGTCTGTGTCTGTGTGTGTGTGTGTGTGTCTGTGTGTGTATGTGCCCTACAGCCTACACTGTTGAAGATAAAATTATGAAACTTTAAACTTAAGATTTGTATATGCCTGGGAAGAAAACCTCTTATTTTTGAAAAGTATATTCAAACCGGAAGTGCATGTTTACTTGAGTCACTTTTTGCATATCTTCGAAACGGCTGCACTTACAGTAAAATGGTTATAATTAAAGTTAAAGATATTAATGATTTGTACAACTTTTGTTTGAAACATTTCTTCAAAAAGTGTACCAGTTACGAGAAAATTGCTATTATCTTATTTATATTGCCATAGTTACATAGGTATGGAAAATTATATATAATAGATTGTATCTACTATGCATGTCTGTTTTAAATAAGTACTCGAATATTTTGACATTTAATATTTATTGTCAGTGTTACAAATAAGTTTAGTGAAAAACCGTTACAAAGGTTAGTAAATAATTTAAAATATTATATATAAATATTTTCTCTGGTTTACAGTTAACTTGAAAACTAAAAAATGTCCGGCCTTAACAATTTTTAATAATATGTAATGAATAATGATATTTTCTTTATACTATTATAAAATCCAACATTTAAAATCTAAAATACATATGTTTTTTTTGGAAATCTGACAATAAACTAACTTTACAATTTTATTAGACAATGAATGAAAATATTTTCTTGAAATTTAAACTTTTTATTTTTTTATTTATATACTATCAAATCTAAATAAACTGACTACGTAAAAGAAAGTTTAGGGCCAACACATGGCCGATGTTTTTTATTTAAATTATATTTTTGCTATGGCTCAAAGGACTTAATTATGTTATCCTTTATCAATAACAGTACAAAAAATCAAATAAATATCAGAATCGTTTATTGCGTCGGTATTACGGTTTTCTGTTTCTGTCAGAGCAAATTTAAAATTAATTTAATCCACGATTAATATTGGATCATGTACGATTACACCAACAAATAAACAGCTGATGGAACAATACCTGAAAACGGTTGATTACGATTGCCAGATCGCTTAATTTTTTCTGCATATATATATATATATATATATATATATATATATATATATATATATATATATCATTAGAGAACCCTACAATCTCTGAATTTAGAAAAAGTTTGAAATTTATAATACTATAAAGCCGGCTACGAAATGGAAGGCCATTTATTATACAAATATATTGGTTGTAGTTTCTGCTTCAGTAACAGCTGTGAATTAATTAAATAGTGGTAAAGTTTATTTGATTGTAATTCAATCTGAAATTGTTTCAGTATGTGGTAACTACTATAGAGCAGTTTAGTGGACTTTATATGCTTCAATAACAAACTCTATATAGTTTTGTTTTTAAATTAAAATATTAAAAAAAAAACATACACACCTAACTTCATACCTATTCCTATAAAATGAGGTGCCAGAAAATCCTTTACATCAATTCTATTCTTAGCATTTATTCACCATTCAATTCTATCCTTACAATCTTCTTTTGCTGCATTCAAATTCATTAAATTCTTCATACACGCTCTTCTACAACTTGCTTACAACTTTTTTTTGGCGCAAGTCATTCTCAATCATATTTATCCACTGATTCCGAGGACGACCCCGCATTCACATACCATTCATTCACCCACGTACATCTTTTGTTCTAAAAGCTCTTAAAATCTTACAACCAGAAAACTCTTCTCTCAATCTCGCAATTATACTTTAAATCGTTAGATAATAAACAACCTAAATACACAAACTGTTTAACTTGTTCTAATCGATTAATGTATTTAATGATTTTCATATCCTGATACTGGACTATAACTCCGGAAGTCAAAGACCTTCAGAAATGTTTCTAGGGAGATTAAAGATGACTTGGATAGAGATGAAATACTGGTGTAAAACGTATACTGAACACATCTTGGTTTACGATTTATAATTATAGCTTAAATGCCCTAATACGAAATTCATTAGAAAATGACATAAAATATCCTCGTTTGAAACACATATTCATTTTAATTTGAAAGTCGGTAAATAGTTAAACGGTTATTTCGTGCTTATTCGCAAACGTTCTAAAACTGAATTTAGTACAACATCAACAAAGCTGGCTTTTTGCTTCATATAAAACATCCAATACTCCACTAATCTGGGGCACGCGTTTACAGAGTAATAACAATAATACAAGCACTGCATCCGTATGTAGGGGGTTTAGATTTAACAGACAAAACTAAGTTAACCATTTGCCATAATTCGTATGGATGTGATCCAGACCAGACCGAACTAAAACATATATATATAGAGAGAGAGAGAGAGAGAGACAGTTGTAACAACATCAAGCAAGCAAGTAATATAAGCACCGAAACTCTCGAACCCAAATGCCATTTGCCGTTTGGTTGGGCGAAACCGAACAAGCATCGAATGCATTCTGTGCACGTACTACGTTTAATCATGCAACGCATAGGGCGACGCTATAAACGCGGGTGGCCGTATGTAGAAATACACAGAAATAGTGTATGTATATAGAGGTCTATTATAATAGACGTATATTTACTATGTACCCATACATTTAGTAAACATATTTTGTTTTTATTTCTATTTATAATATAAGAGATACAAAGTGCAGATTATAGAGAAAATTAAAGCGATACCAAATTACTTCTAGTTAGTTTGCTATTTAAACATATTGCTGGGAATAAAGCTACCACATTGGTTATACCATCAGACTCTTTGCTCTGTTTACTGTTTCGTGAACTCAATTATGCTGCCTAGTAGTTTTAGCTTTATGCTGTAATTCTGAACAAATCTACAACTCTGTAAACTGTAAAATGTTGAAAAACCTATAATTCCCCAATAAATATTTAAGGATAATTCATTACTAAAAACAAGAATGATGTTCGATACATGTTATATAGGTTCCACAAATGTTTGATTTGCAATTAAATCAAAATATTTTAAACCCTTTCAAAGTTTTATAGAATCTCGTTACAGATATACAAACTAGCTCAGAATCGCACCATTAGTTATGTTTAAAATATTGATAGATCCAATTTCTTCCCCCTACTTTTCTTAACCGAGCAGTTTAGCAAGCTCCCTGATGAAGACTACCGATTAGAGCATGTACAAAATTATCCTGTAACAGCAAACGTTAACTATCCTTATAAGAACAGCAATATCAAGAACTTGTAGTTAAAGAAGGTAAGTTATCCGTTTGGTAACTTGTGGTATAATAGTTTCTAGTCGATAAAAGGATACTGCTATTGTTGGATTTCGTTATTATCATTTTGAAATTTAATAACACAAATCATAATTTAAACTTTGTGTTTACCTCATCTATTCAGAAGCTTGCGCTATAGGCTTCAACTTGGCATTGTATGCATTCTACCCATGCTTCCTTTGAACATTTTAGTAATCTGCTTACGTCTTTAGTAGCTGAGTTTATCATAAACGCTAACTAATTTATATTATCATGTGCATTGTCGAAGAGATAAATAGAGGAACTCCTCTACAGTTTTACAGTCAAAACTGTTTCACTTATAATAATGGAACATTAAACTCGCGAAAAATATTCTATTTTCGTAAAAAATATTCAAACCGGAACCTTAGTAATGTTTTGGCGTTTCTGCAATATCTCCAAAACAACTGCACTGATAGGAAATATAGAGATTTAGAATAAATATATTAATATTTCGCACAACTTTTATTTGAAAAGTTTCTTGAAAAAGTTTACCAGTTACAAGAAAATTACTATTGGAATTCTTAAATGTCTTATTGATATTGCCATAGTCACATAGTTATGGCCTTTATATTTAATAAATTATATCGACTATGAATGTAAATATTTTAACAGCAAAACAAAATATGTATGTAACAATTTTTACTTTCTTTTACGAAGTAATAAGTAAGTATTGTAATCACGAAAAAAAAAAGTTCGAAATTTTAACGGAAATACACGTTTTGACCTTCCCTGAATCGAGTCTGACTATTTTTGGAATGATGTCTGTGTGTGTGTGTGTCTGTGGGTCTGTGTGCGCTCTACACTATACCGTTGAAGATAAAATTATGAAACTTTAAACTTAAGATTTGTATATGCCTGGGAGGAAAACCTCCTATTTTTGAAAAGCATATTCAAACCGGAAGTGCATGTTTACTTAAGACTTTTTTTGCAATTTCTGCAATATCTCCGAAACGGCAATACTTGCAGTAAAAATAGTTAGAATAAAATTGAAAAATATTAGTATTTTGCACAACTTTTGTTTGAAACATTTCTTCAAAAAGTGTACCAGTTACAAGATCTTATCTTATTGATATTGCCATAGTTACGTAGGTATGCGAAATTATATATAATAAATTGCATCTTCTATGCATGTCAATTGTTTTAAATATTCAAATATTTTGACATTTAACATTTATTGTCAGTGTCACAAATAAGTTTAGTGAAAAAACGTTTCAAAGGTTAGTAAATCATTTAAAATATTATATGAAAATATTTTGTAAGGTTTCAAAAGTTCATTTGAAAACTAAAAAATGTCCGGCCATAATAATTTTTAATAATGTGTAATGAATAATTATATTTTCTTTATATTACTATAGAATCGAACATTTTAAATCTAAAATACATATGTTTTTTTAGAAATCTGACAATAATCTAACATTACAATTTTACTGGACATAACGAATGAAAATATTATCTTTTAAATTTAAACATTTTATATTTTAATTTATATACTATCAAATCAAAATATACTGACTACGTAAAAGAAAGTTTAGGGCCAATACATGGCCGATGTTTTACTTGTGTGTGTGTGTGTGTGTCCTGTTTGCTGTCCAGTGAATCTAGCATGGTAATATAGTGGCAACCAAATGGATTTATTTAGTTAGTTAATTGTCGCAGAAATAGGTGCAGTCTCAAACTTATTATTTATGAAATTGCAGCTGTGAATTTATCACTGTAAACATAACTCAACCTGTGTACAGGGTTAATCGTGTTTACCTGCGCATTACAACCCGCCATATTTAAACTTTAATTGCATTGTTCTCGCATGTACAAGTTCTAGTGTCATGACTTTGTATTCATATGAATTTGTTTCATGTGATCCTCTAGTCTAGCACATTTAGGTTAAATGATACATTGTTAGTTTCACTGCATTCACGTAAAGGATACATAAAGTTCTTGCAACTGATGACGTGCGTTATTACTATATATGTTCCACACAACGAATATAATGATCATGGCTTTATAACTTTATAAGTAAAACAGAGTAATTGAGGAGTGCATAGTGCATATAGAGAGTATGCGGTGTCAGTTATAAAAAATTATGGATAATTTAATTCATTTGTAAATGCTAGTCGTAAAATTTGTTTTGTATATTTATTTCATAGTTGGCTCGGTTAGTTTTAAATTATTGGTTTAAAATTCACTGAAACAGAAATTATTGTCACTTATATAGAATAATGCACCAAGTTATAAAATTTAAGGTTGTAAAAAATGTATATTTATTTATTTATAAACAATAGCACCAAATATTTAATATTGAGTTCACTAAAGCGAATATTTGCATACTAAAATTATATTCAAGTTTATTAGTTATACCTATATATTTTTTGGGATTAGGGTGACATGAAACCATTTTCTGTGAAACATTTTTCTTATTACTACTTTAGTTAACGTACATATGTAAAAATCTAAAAATTAATAAATTGCTGTGTATGAATATTTAAACATAAAATATTGTCACATATTTTTCAACCATATCTAAAACAAATTAACTAAGGTAAAGTAGTTAGATGTATTTTTAAATTAATATCACGAAAGGTCAGATTAAATAGAGCAGCATTAAAAATTGCTCTGTACTTTACAGCAAACTACTATTTCAAAACTCATATCTTGACAAGAAATTTTCATGCTACAGCATATTTATTGCGAAGTAATTAAAAACATATATGTATGAATATAAATTCAAAGAAGATAATTGAAATAAACTGACATTAAATATTTAACATCAGCTGATTGTTGACGATAAATTCGTATCAAGACATCTAATAACTGCAAACTTCTCCTATAAAAATAAAGAAAACGTTCGAAGAACTACAAGTTTAATTAAAAAGAACAATAAATTAGCCCTTTCACATTCAACCTGACAAAGTTAATTACCAAATAAAATATAATTAAGACCAGACGGTACTTTACTTGTACCACGTAGCCATATTATAATGTACCTTATATCCGTGAATGTGTTATGAACACTACTGAAAACAGACCAATTTTCTTTCTTCACTGAATTATCTTTGGTTATACCGGGTGGAACAAAACGAACGCGCCCGCATTATAATTGTGATTTATGATGCGTGAAACTATGTATAACCTTGCTTGGAAACGAATAAGCTTGTTTTTTGCTCTGGCTTGTTTTGTTTTTATTGCAACTAAAAAGTTTGTATCTCGCTGCTTGTCTGAATGAAAATAATTAACTCTTTATAACTGAAGCTTATTTATATTGCAAAAAAATGTTGTTATACACTGTTTGAGAACTGAGCTTATTTCGTTATGAATTTTAAAAACTATGCAATTAAAATAGGATGAAATATAAACATATATTTTGCTTAAGGACCTACGATAAGGAGGTCTTTAGAAAATGCCAAAGAGGATTTTATAAAACATTTTAAGTTTTCATATTATCTACATTGTTAGTAACTACAAGTAAAATATTTTATTTTGTGTTTAATAATATACATATTTCGCTAGGTTCCAGTCATGTATTTTAAATGATAACTCAAATTATATAATATGGAACTGCATTTTCATTACATAAATTAAACATTTACATAGCAACACTGTGAATATATAAACGGTCAACTCTGCTACTTTAGTTTGGCTAGAATAAACTTTATTCGCCTGTCCGAGTGACGAGACGAATTCATTATAAACTCGATAAATTTTATGAATTTTTGAAACAAGACCAACATTTAGACATTTCTAAAATAACCGTTTCCAGTTTTTAGTCAATTTCGTTAGAGTGTGAACTGGAGAACACCGAATTTTTAATTAAAGCGAAATGCGTTAAGAAGTCGCCTTTTATAAATGTTTACGTTGAATAAAGCAAAATTTAAAAAAATATAATTGTATCAAATTAAATATATACTGTATATATATTTTTTATTTTTAAAAGCAGAACAAAGACATTTTTTTATATTCTATTTTCAATTTTATTTTAACCTTTTTATTATGGGGATAAATTTACTTTAATTTAACTTAAGTGACAATTTTTTTGTTATTTATGCCTGTAACTGAAGAAAAATATAATTGATTACATTTATATTTAAGAGGAATCTTCAAGAATCCAAAAATAACGTTTTTATAAAATAATGGCATTCTCATACTTTTTAAAAACTCATAAAAGTCTCTCACTCTCGATCAATATTTTCACTTAAGTAAAATCAATATATAATAATAATATTCTTGTCAAAAAATTATCATTTTAGATAACACATCTTTTAAAGTAAAATAAGAAATATAAGCCATACTTTTTAATTTATCTAGTTGTCTCACTCTGATATATGTATTATTTCTCTTCACTGACCAATGTAGTAACATACCTGATCAAGACTACTGATAACAGCATACTCTAAATTTAACCAGCACTAATCTTTTAATATGTGGAAAATTATTACAATCCTTACATAATAGTAATTTGAATACCACAAATAATCTGTAGGTACTATAAATTCATATTTCAACTGAAATAAGAATGCTTTTGATGATGAAATAAGATCAGTTCTGCAATTCTCTTTTTTAGTCTATTTACGGATGATTTAACTATGAAAAGAATTTAATTAAAATAAATCTTGGAGCGTATAATACATAGCATTAAATATTTTATGTATAAACTTTTTTCTGTTGCAGGTGAGTGATTTTTCAAAAACCGACCAACCGTAAGTGAATCAATATATGAAAATTTCCAAAGAAATTAATTAACTGTTTTTATTAAATATAAATTCAAATCTCTGCTTTTCTTTGTCAGTATTCAATACCGTGAATTTTTCACAAAATCAATGTTATAGAAATATATTTGGAGTGTCCTACACTTATTTTTTTTATATATATATACGAATATATTTATGAGTTTCAAATTGAATTTTGTGGAATTGGTTTCACCTACATAATTAAATTTTTGATGCGTTCGTGTAAACATAATTTCGAAATGAGTTCCATTATAAAATCATTTTGCACACAACATATATAATATTTGTAACTGCATTCAACCAACAAATATTTATCCTAAAAGTTATTAAATAATATTTCATTATTCAATTAGTCATACGGTTTTTTTTTTTATAGATATTTTATGGAGTTATTTATTTACTTCTATGACATTTTATTATTAATATATAGTATCTACTTGTAAGGATATTTAACAATCGGTGCGTCTAGACTGTGGTGATGTCAAATCACTCGAGAGATTTTAAGAGAGAAACTCAGTAACATGTTGTGGAAGTGAGATGAAAACTGTACGTGTAGGAGTGTTGTAGAACACAAAGAGAGACGAAGTACGTGTTGTTACGTTATGAAGCCCATTTAGCACTCTATACGATGCTGGATGGAATACGGTATACGTAATAACACCATCTTCATTCTTCATTACATGTCTTATATTTTCAAAAATAAACTATCTAAATTTTGAATCAGCTCATATTTTTACTTTTTTTTACGAAGTAATAAGTAAATATTGTAAACTCGAAATTTTAACGGAAATACACCTTTTGACCTTCTCTGACTCGAGTCTGACTATTTTTGGAATGACGTCTGTGTGTGTGTGTGTGTGAGTGTATGTGTGTCTGTGTGTGTGTGAGTGTGTGTGTGTCTGTGTGTGTGGCTGTGAGAGCTCAACAGGCTACACTGTTGAAGATAAAATTATGAAACTTTAAACTTAAGATTTGTATATGCCTGGCAAGAAAACGTCCTATTTTTGAAAAGCATATTCAAACCGGAAGTGCATGTTTACTTGAGTCATTTTTGTAGTTTCTGCAATATCTCCGAAACGGCTATACTTGCAGTAAATATAGTTAGAATAACATTGAAAGATATTAGTATTCTGCACAACTTTTGTTTGAAACATTTCTTCAAAAAGTACCAGTTACAAGATCTTATCTTATTGATATTGCCATAGTTACGTAGGTATGGGAAATTATATATAATAAATCGCATCTACTATGCATGTCAATTGTTTTAATTATTCAAATATTTTGACATTTAACATTTATTGTCAGTGTCACAAATAAGTTTAGTGAAAAAACGTTACAAAGGTTAGTAAATAATTTAAAATATTATATGAACATATTTTGTAAGGCTTAAAGTTCATTTGAAAACTAAAAAATGTCCAGCCATAATAATTTTTAATAATGTGTAATGGATAATTATATTTTCTGTATATTACTATAGAATCGAACATTTTAAATCTAAAATACATATGTTTTTTTAGAAATCTGACAATAATCTAACTTTACAATATTACTGGATATACTGAATGAAAATATTTTCTTTTAAATTTAATCATTTTATATTTTAATTTATATACTATCAAATGAAAATATACTGACTACGTAAAAGAAAGTTTAGGGCCAATACATGACCGATGTTATTTCATTGTGCTGACTTTTTTTTTGCTACATTAAAAACTTAGTTTTTGTTGCTTAATTTATTCTATAATCAAAATTACTGATATATGAAATTTATAGTTAGCAATATCTAATATTGGTCCTGCCATATATCGTGTATGAAGTTAATAGACTGTACATACGTAATAGTCTTATACCACATAATTGATAAATTGCGCTGATTATATGTAGCGGAAACTATAACAACGAAATAGAAACTTGAATAAGAGCTTTGCTTGTGCTTTGACAGATTTGCGCTTGTAACGTAATATACTTGGCCACATCTCTGGGTGGAACGGAGCTAATTGCAAAGCCAATTAATTCATTAGCATGTTTGTCACGTTTCGCTCATTTTTCTATATTATTATTACGAGCGTTGTTGACACGGGTGCCTTCTTGAAATAATGAACTTTTTCATATCACCAAAGACTCAATTTCAACCTGACCTTCGTTAACCAACACTTTCATCTTCTCTCTGTTTTCCATCTGACAATTATTATCACTTATGTATTTACTTAGATATTTCATTTGAGAAACTTTAGAAGCGCAATATATAATATGTTTGCTGTTGTGGTTGCTGTTTAATTGTAGAGTATTATTATTTTATAATTAATTTTCGTAATAAAAATTAAATGTACCAAGAACATAGAAGACACACAGATATTCATTAGCCTTTGTACATATTTGAGATAAACATTAGCTGTATTCATAAATGTGTTATAAATATGGTTTATTTCATATAAGCATTATTCGTATTTAATTAAAAACTTTCTGTTACAACCCATTAGGGCATTTTGTAGTCCAAATTCCTAAAAGGAGCTAATGTTGTACTTCTATTAGGTGTAGGACGTGTTCCATATTTCATAAAAATCAGTTGCTCCACTACATCCGTAGTTTTGGAAAATATAAATAAATAGATCAGTTTATTTACAAGTATAAAACTTTGTTTTTATCTTCAATTCCATTTCATGCATTGCGCCGTAATAAAGAATGCTTCCACGAGTAAATGAACGAAATATTTATGGCGCCAGTTCCAATGTGGCCGAATTTCCGTTTCGGAAACAAGAATTTGTTAAAACAGAAAGATAAAATTCCACGATTACACTTCTTCATTTTTTCGCTTTTTAATTTATAGCCAGACCCGTTATAATTCTGATACTCTTTTATTGCACGAAATGGTAGTATGAATTTGTTGGGACACAGAATAATATTTGATAAGATAATTTCGTGTTGGTTGATATATGAGCTCGGCAACACGCCAAAACGTTTTTCTTTTCCTTTGCCTTTCTTGAAACCGCGCGACATTTTCTAAACATAATTCTTTCTGACGCAAATCCACGCAGAGAAAAGAAACATGATGATATACTCGCACAAGTATGATTACTATAGTTTGTTTCACTTTGGGATTGAAGCGGGTCAATGACAACAAAATATTTATACACAAACATTTGTTGTCATCTTTCTGTCACATAAGGATCCATTTATTTGGTATCTGACGAAATCTGAGACCGTGGTACTTACTTAAATCTCCCATATAAAAAGTTTATTGATCACGTCGTCCGTTATATATGGCATTTATTGTTTATTCTCCTGTGATCATATTTTTCTCTTTCGGTGTAAAGATATCTTAAGTTTGTATTTAGGAATCTTCACTATTCTTCGTTTTCTTGTATAAATTTTCATATTTCTATTTCTAATACTTTTTTTTCCAATTCCTATTCCTATTCCACATACGTGTTTACGATTATGATATTACTTTTAAGAGCTATCAAATTCTTTATATAGTGGTTATAGATTTGTTAAATTATTCACTTTTTTTAACGGTAGATATTAAAATAGTTTGGTTGTTGGAATTAGAAATTCCGATAAATATTTTTAGTTCGATCGCAAATCTACGTGAGTTATTTATATCACTTGGTGTATTGCTAATGGTCTAATTTTTTCTTCATGTAGTACACTAAACAATGTCGTGGCGTTATAAATGAACGGTGTACCCTATAGTTTTACTTGAAATTAAGTGTCAGTTGTTTTATTCTACACAATATAGTAGTTTTTAGTTTATGCGGCTCTTTGACCGCACAAACTGGAGTTAATTCGCTAATGCAATGTAGCGCTATGTTGTGGTACTCTGGAAATAGTTAGAAACACTTTTGATATATGTTCCGATGCACACACAAAGGCACATATTTTATTTTATTAAGTTCCGACCTCTGGCCATGAGACACTGATAAATTACTCAAGATAACTCTTAACACACACCCTATAACATTAAAGCACTTCTGTCGAGTGCATTTGTACACAACGTCAGGTATTCTTGTTGCTAGTTTACTCAATTTTTTTCTCTGGTTATTTACAATTCTCATTAAACTTGTTTCTACACCACATATCATGGTTTTTATTTATAAAAAACATCGGCCATGTGTTAGCCCTAAACGTTCTTTTACGTAGTCAGTATATTTAGATTTGATAGTATATAAATAAAATAATAAAATGTTTAAATTTCAAGAAAATATTTTCATTCATTGTCCAATAAAATTGTAAAGTTAGTTTATTGTCAGATTTCCAAAAAAACATATGTATTTTAGATTTTAAATGTTTGATTTTATAGTAGTATAAAGAAAATATCATTATTCATTACATATTATTAAAAATTATTAAGGCCGGACATTTTTTAGTTTTCAAGTTAACTTCAAACCAGAGAAAATATTTATATATAATATTTTGAATTATTTACTAACCTTTGTATCGGTTTTTCACTAAACTTATTTGTGACACTGACAATAAATGTCAAAATATTTGAATATTTAAAACAATTGACATGCATAGTAGATACGATTTATTATATATAATTTTCAATTCCTATGTAACTATGGCAATATAAATAGGTTAATAGCAATTTTCTCGTAACTGGTACACTTTTTGAAGAAATGTTTCAAACAAAAATTGTTCAAATCATTAATATCTTTAACTTTAATTATAACTATTTTACTGTAAGTGCAGCCGTTTCGAAGATATGCAAAAAGTGTCTCAAGTAAACATGCACTTCCGGTTTGAATATGCTTTTCAAAAATAGGAGGTTTTCTTCCCAGGCATATACAAACAGTGTAAGTTGTAGAGCGCTCACAGCCACACACACAGACACACACATACACACACACACACACACACACACACACACACACACACAGACGTCATTCTAAAAATAGTCAGACTCTATTCAGGGAAGGTCAGAAGCTGTATTTCCGTTAAAATTTCGAGTTTTTTTTTTCGTGATTACAATACTTTTTTAGTACTTCGTAAAAGAAAGTAAAATGTGATTCCACGATGTTCGTTTCACATACATTAAGATTCATTTCATTCTTTTTTTAACTAACGTTAGGACATCTAATTCTCATAATACTAAAGCCAATTATTGTTTCCATAAACAAATAATAATAATAATTTATTAATATAAATATTGAACTGCAATTTTAGTTTAGTTAATACGAGAAGCACTTTAACGCTATCAACCAATGAAACGTTTATATTAATTTCAGTATTTTTGATACTAGAAGAAGAAAGTTACTTCATTTATAAATTGAAATAAATGATTCATTTCTCAACTTTTCATTATTCTCTCTCCACAATCGCAAGTTAATTTCAGCGAAGGCATTCACCCCACAGCGTCCACAAATCTTAGAAAACGTTTCCATTGTTCTTAAAATTTATTCTACTCGATCACAAATTGAAATGCAATTGACAGAAAAAGAGAATAAATCGGGCATACAGTGTAAACATGCCTCAAACGAGCCGTTTGTCGTCGAAGTGATTATTTTTGAAATTCTAATTGAAATTCCAAACAAAGTGTGGCAAAAAAAAAACTAATTATAAAAAGCTTGTTGTTTGTGTCCTTGCCATATGGCTTGTTGACATCAAACTGAGAAAGGATTACGTCAGTACTGTAGTAAATGGATGGAAAGTTTTTCCGGTTTTTCTTTTATCCTCACTTTCATTCCATTCTGATTTATTGTCTTTTTTATTTCTACATAATATGTTAGAGTTGGGCAAAAAATATTTGTCGTATCACGGCCTATAAAGACCGTTAAACTAACAGAATAAATCTCAAAATAGTGTTGTCAAGGTAAATAGAATCCAACTCCTAGAAGATTGTGTACAAGTTTTATTGGAAAATCAATAAAATAAATTGATTAAGTTACTTCTAGAAAATCTCGTTCTTATATGTTCTAGTAATTGAGTATAAGTAATCAAATTTTGTAAAATAAAATACGCTTAGATTTTAATAGAGTGATAATATAGAAAAAAGTAATTTTCTTAATTAAATTTTATTGAGCAAACTACAAATACTAATTACAACAAATTAATAATTTACGTAATTATATCGACTTTTCTTCATTTTAGATTATAGTTATTAGTGGTAAATGAAGCAATTTGTTACAATTTTGACTGTTCCATTATTATTAAACTCAGTAACTCAAGCTTGGCTGTTATTGTGTCTACACAAACAGAAATATGGCACGGTTTCAAAAACAATATAATAACGTTATATGTAAGTCGAATGAAGAAATATATAAACTCCGAATGTAGGTTAGACTTTCTGACAAAACAAATCACAACAGTACACTCTCTAAACTTACTGAATATTGAATATAACAATGATCCAAACTTAAATTAATCTCTTTTTTGGAACAAGTACCATGATCGATGTACAACAACATAAAACGAAGTTCTTCCTTCAGATGTACTTAATCATTGTTAGGTATTTTATTGTTTTATGACCATACTATTCAAGTTAAGTTAAACTTTAACTATAATAGGATAATTACGCATGGGACATACATTGAAAACATCGGCCATGTGTTGGCCCTAAACTTTCTTTTACGTAATCAGTATATTTTGATTTGATAGTATATAAATAAAAATATAAATGTTGTAATGTCCAGTAAAATTGTCAGATTTCTAAAAAACATATGTATTTTAGATTTAAAATGTTCGATTCTATAGTAATATACAGAAAATATAATTATTCATTACACATTATTAAAAATTATTATGGCTGGACATTTTTTAGTTTTCAAATGAACTTTAAACCTTACAAAATATTTTCATATAATATTTTAAATTATTTACTAAACTTTGTAACGTTCTTTCACTAAACTTATTTATGACACTGACAATAAATGTTAAATGTCAAATATTTGAATATTTAAAAGAATTGACATGCATAGTAGATGCGATTTATTATATATAATTTCCCATACCTACGTAACTATGGCAATATCAATAAGATAAGATCTTGTAACTGGTACTTTTTGAAGAAATGTTTCAAACAAAAGTTATGCAGAGTACTAATATCTTTCAATGTTATTCTAACTATTTTTACTGCAAGTATAGCCGTTTCGGAGATATTACAGAAATTGCAAAAAAAATCTTAAGTAAACATGCACTTCCGGTTTGAATATGCTTTTCAAAAATAGAAGGTTTTCGCCCCAGGCATATACAAATCTTAAGTTTAAAGTTTCATAATTTTACCTTCAACAGTGCAGGCTGTAGAGCGCACACACACACACACAGACGTCATTGCAAAAAATAGTCAGACTTGATTCAGGGAAGGTCAAAAGGTGCATTGCCGTTTAAAATTTCGAGTATTTTTTTTCGTGATTACAATACTTACTTATTACTTTCGTAAAAGAAAGTAAAAATGGGTCAATCACGCTCAGAAAATGCTGATACAATATATTGTAAATGGCGATAATTTTCATAGAATTATTCCTTTATTTGATGTAAAATTTATTGAACAAATTCAAATTTTGCATTTGACAATTTATAAAAGTTGAGGTTATTATGTTTTTTTTTGTAAATAAATTGTATTTTAGAACATTAATTAATTTTCCAAAGCAACTCATAATTTAAATTGAGATAGAGAAATACGAGTGCAACAGAAGTTAAAATAAATTATGATTTTGATATTTATAGCGTATTGTATAAGTTAATATGGTGTAATTATTCTAGTAACCATGTTAAAGTTTGCAAGTGTTATGAAATTCTAGTTAAATTATTCAAAAACCAATTTGTATTTCATTCGTAGCGAGGTGTCAAAACTTACAGCTCAAAGAGTTACTTTCCCGGTTTAGAAACGTTCGTCATACTAATATGAAATGCAAACAATCAGTGGCTTCACGGTCATGAATGATGTGGGTCTGCAGCCATGAAAATACCAAAACATAACATACTCCAATGCTGTTATAATTCCACTATTTCAGTTAAATATACTTTTTTAACATATTAGCAGTATTCTTTTTCGACAAAATCCAAACGTGTTTCACCTCACTTCAGTTTAAAGTCAGTAATGTACTTGTTTATTTTATTTGCCGTAACTGATTGGTTACGAAAAGTAAATCATGAAAACATAAAATTATATATGTACTTTCGGAATACATTATAGTAGACAAAATGACTTTTTATTTACAAAATATAAAGAACACATTCACCAAAAATGTAGTTCATCTTTGTGACGGGTATAACCCATAATATTTTTAATTATCACTTTTTCTCATTTTCTTTACGTTTTTAAAATGTTGACAAAGTAACAAAGTACGTGCCGCGCGGTGTTGATTTTCCTTTCAAAAATAGAAAGTTTTGTTCCTATATACACATTTTAAATTTATAATTTGCTGTGAAAAGTCGAACCTTTCATCGACGAAAAGTTGGCTTTCATAAATATAACCATTACGTAGCCAAAATGTTTTCAATTATATATTCAAAATTAAAGTTTCATTGTCTTATGTTCTACAGCTTTTGACTTAAACAGCAATTGTGCTATTAGTATTTATTCATAAATTACACGCGCTGCATTGCAGACAATTACAAACGCAACAAGGGCTAGAATTGAACGAATCAACTAAATTCACGCATCGTAACTTCAAAAATCAACCGTTGCTCTCTGTAATGAACAATCCACCCTTCCATATAATTAATTCTGATATTACGACAATAAATACACAACATATAACTTCCTTTTCACCAGTACCTACACATTTTACCTTATACTTCACGCCAGCACGCGAAATGTTTACTTAACAAAATATATACGCAATAATCTTAAGGATTCAAATAACTTCAGTCAAATTAATTCATGGCCTTTGTATACTATTGTTTAATGATATAACTGAGGATTCATGAATTTAATACTTCAATTTTGTATTTCAAACGTAATTACATTGTACTCGTATACGATAATTCTATATTACGATAAATATACGTTGTTAGGACAATGTGGACTTTTGTTGATAAATGTGCACATTTACTTCTAAGTTTGGCCATTGCGAATATAAATAGAAATCGTTATTTGATCAAAGAAATATGCATTAGTTTGTAAGGATAGAGATAAATGGTGAAAGATTGTCACAAAATGAGACTGGATCTTAGCCTTTTCGGTGGTTCCTCAAAATAGGTTCTTAACCTCCTGATTAGAACACTAATTTAGAGTAAGAATTCAGTGTGATAAAATTAGTAGTTAAACGAAAATGAATCTTTGGAAAATGGCGGTTACTTTAGTAGTGGTTGGTTGTATTAATGGTTAAATATATGGATAGACGCCCAAATACTAAAACGTATATTGTATTTGCGTATCGGAAGTAAAAATTAGTTGATATAGCACATAAGCAACGCAGCACGTAAACTAAAAGCTTTGTGAATCGAGTGACTTCCGCGCACTACCAACGTTACGACATTCCATCAAACATCATCAATCTTACACCAAAACAAACACACAGACGAATACATACGCAAAAGATAGACAGAAAAGAATAGCGTACAAAGAAGTGGTAGTAAGTGAACGGATGTGTGTGTGTGTGTGTGTGTGTGTGGGTGTGTGTAGTGCGGCTGACGTACGAAACATTGGACGGCCTAATGTCGTGGCCTGCTTGCACAGTTATTTTATTATCAGCAACCATGATAAATGACGCGAGATATATATCGGTGTGACCTCTAGACTTCAGGCAACTTTTAGATCGTTTCACTATGTCAACAACTACCACTAGAATCAAATATATTGTTCGGACATTCAAACAAGAAACAAACTTTATTTTATAGTAATTTTAAGATATTCAGAAAACAAATCAAAATATTACAAAATTGCTGAATTTAAATACATATTTATATATATATATATAATATTATATATATATATATATATATATATATATATATATATATATAATATATATATATATATATATATATATATTTATATTTATATATATATATATATATATATATATATATATATATATATATACTATATATATATATATATATACGAGGGTGGTCTGAAAAGTTTCCGACCTAACACAGATACAAGACATTTTTTCAGAATTTTAATTTTTTATTTTTCAACATAGTCTCCTTAACTCTACACACTTCTTCCCAGCGATGCTCCCATCTCTGTAACCCGTTCAAATAGTACTCGGCGTTTTTCTCTGCAAAATAATTGTTCACGAAGGTGATTACCTCTTCATTTGAAGAAAATCTCTGTCCTCCGAGCGCAATTTTTAGATGTGGGAACAAAAACAAGTCGCTTGGGCTAGATCTGGTGAGTAAGGCGGATGGTCAAGCAGTTCAAACCGTAATTCGTGGAAGTTTGGCGATGTTTTCGTCGGTAGTTGCAGTTTTTGGACGTCCCGAACGTTCATCGTCTCCCAAGCTCTTACGGTCACGTTTAAATTCAGCTGCCCAAAATTTCACTGTGGTAAATGATGGTGCAGAGTCCCCATACACAGAATCCAACTCATCTTTGATTTGCGTAGGCGTATTGCCTTTCAAAAACAAATATTTGATGACAGCTCGATACTCGATTTTGTCCATTTTCATAAAAATACTCACATCAACTCACTCAAACGACTGTTACATAACAACTGCGCGTCCAAAATGGCTGAAACTTTGGTGAGTAACTGTCAACAGATGAACAACGAAATTCCCTAGCTTTTATTTACGAGTGCTGCTATCTTCATGTTGAGGTCGGAAACTTTTCAGACCACCCTCGTATATATATATATTATATATATATATATATATATATATATATATATATATATATATATATATATATAAGTTTAATATGTTTCACTAAAAAGTGGATATGATTTTTAATTTTACATGCCTCCTCAACATATTTGCTCAATTTAACTCCTAAATATCCGTAGGTAAAAATAAACTTACCTGATTCAATGTAAAGGGGTTTCTGCCACCTCACATGTTGTGGATAGGCATTAAGTTATGTATGTATGTAGTATGTATGATTCAATTCACCTTGGAGTACATAAGTACAATTATCTGAAGTGTATTAAGAAAAATTGCAGTTTGGAGTTTTGAGAATCTTTTTACGTGAATATGTTGCTGTATATATGTATAAGGGATATTTTGTGAGTGAAGCTATAAATTATATCCTATTTATGTACTTGCAACTTTTATTTTAAAATTTGTATAAAAATTCTTGCATGTAAGTTATCTGTATGCGGGCCACATAAATTTTCATATGATAGATGGCTATCGTAAATTTTAAATTCAGGTCACTTATTGATTTTTTTGTAAAGTGTTACGATAGGTTTTGCTCCTACCATTGCAAGATTTTCAAGTAGTAAAACTATCGAGTCGTAACTCACTCTCAATTTGTATACAATATATAACATGGTCGTGCACTTGAGCCAATGGATAAATATATAAAATATACCCAGGTACTTCAAGTTATTTTTATTAAAGGCGTTTTGCAAATATAAGAAGTATTGCCACCTAAGAACTAAGTTAAATAAATTATCATTAAATATGTTTGATACCTACTGGCATTAACCTACTCTCTCATCAATAGTTATTTATTTATTCCATATAAAAAGCATATGCTTTTGTTTTGTATGAAATTGATTATTACTTTTAAATCCCTTACTACTGCCGAAGTTTGTTTTGTCAGTAGCAATTTACTATAGATATTGTCGTTAGAAGCAGCAAAGTGCGTAACTCTGCATATGGTTGAAAATTGAGTTATTCACGTCATCTATTTAGGAATTGTATAATAAACTATATAGAGACCCTCGTATTTCAAAAATAAAATTCATATCTGTACTATAGGCATACCGAAAAACTTAAGGAGAATTTGTCTGAAGATTTGAACGACAAATATATGGTAAATTCCACATTTGCTCAACAATAATGTTATATTTGTATTAACCACATAGAATCTTTGTATTTTAAATATTGTTGTTTTGTAATTGTATGCTAATAAAAATACATATAATAGTATAAAAGTAATCTGATAAGTAGCAAGAATAATGTAAGTCAAGAAATAATATAAATTATAAAAGTTGTTTTAAGAATTTATTAACAGAGAATCTATCCTATTACGAAGACACCCTTTTTGATGATGTAACATTATATGTTCATATCAGGCATTCCTTATTTGCAAACAACTATAGTATAATGTTAATGTTTCCCCCTGAACTAGCGTCGACCTTTCCAACAAGTAAAACGAACGGATTACAAATGACAAACGGCCGGACTGCGGTCTCAGACAACTGGCAATTATTCTTGGTGCAGAAGCGAGCCCTAGCGGGAGCGCGCTTCAGCACGATTATGCATGACATGACAAGGCCAAGGAAGTACGAAACACAAGATCCTACCACACAATATATAGATATACCTAACAGTACAAAAAGAAGAATCTAGCACTACAATAACGTTGTCGGTTTCACGTTCGGTAATTATCGGCTGCACTCGTTACTTTCTTATCGCAGCGTAAAAATTTACGACTTGCAGCTTTCGGTTCTTTCACGCGAAACGTTAACAACCAATAAACGTTTGACTTTAACGAACTTGATATTGTTCTTGTATGGTTTTATAGTTTATAGTATAGTAACGATGGAATTAAGTATAGTATTAGGAGTAATACAGATTTTTACGGCAGATATTAAAAGCATTTAGAATTCTTGATATTGAAAGAGAGTTTTGTTAAAGAATTGGTCGACATGGTCCACCACTGGCGATGTAATTGTTATTTTCATAACTAATATATTATTTTAATGATATGAAATTAGTTTCTCTTATAATATATAAATGTTTCTGACAATGTATTTCTGTGATCTTTTGAAAACGTTGGAATGTATGGTTCAGAGTTATGAGATAATTCATAGCAGTGGATTTACTTCTGAACATTCTTGTACAAACAATGTATCAGACCAATGTTTACCTTTCGCTTGTGGCTAAAGGTGAATTACGATACACGTTCGAAGCTGGAAACTTCCAATCTTGAGTAAATCTTCAATAAAATTTGTATTTAGTATTAAATCACCAGTCGCGTAATTCAAATCAATCGTTTTCTATTTCTCTCTTCTCTCTTTTCTTCTTCTAAATGACTGTAAGAAGAAGAAGAAAACATGTTTTCTAATTATTGTGCTTTACACTATATAGTGCATTTACAAATACTTAAAACTTCTGTTTGAAGACACTTGTTGTTCAAACATGTATGTATGTACCAAAACGATACTTGATACAAACACACATGTTCTCGAAACCAGGACTAGTTTGACATTTCATGTAATTTTAACTGCTAAAGCACTTGTTGATACTAAGTAATTAATATTTTTACAACGTCTAGGCCATATATCAGCGCTCCTACTAAGATTTGTCGTAAAGAAATTAATTTTTGTCGCTTCTAAATGGAAACACTACTATTTGTGTTCGTTTCTGAAACTTTAAACTTCTTCCAAGTAATTTGTATGCAAATTTACGCCTTTGAAATGTCTGACTTGAAATTTTGGCATTTTTATTTCATATCACAAACAGCGGTCATTAGTCAAGCACGCCGTAACGTACGGTGTTGTGTTACAAAAAAAGACTGGCATATAAATTTTCACCCGTCTTGACTTTTCTTAATTTTTTTTCGACCTATATAATTTGTAATTTCCGCTTCTACAGACTTTTGTTTTTAATTACGAAACATTAAATTTTTTGTTTTTATGAAAGAACATGGAAACAAAAACGATATATACAAACAAAAGAAAAAGGATGTTACCATTAAAAATCACTGAACACACAATTTATTTTTTGTTTTAATTTTATCCTTAATAAATAACATTTTTATTTTACGTTGCTGTTTATTTTAAAGAAACCCTATTTTATATTTAAAAAATATTTTTAATCATTAAAATATTTTAAAATGAAGTTGAATTAGGATATGTCATGACACTTTTGATATTTAATTAATACAGGCAAATGTTTATTTTTTTAAAAGACATTTATATTATTGCTTTTGGTTGGAATAGTTTTCTTTTATAGGACATTAACTCTGGAAGTATAGGTCTATTGAATTTATATTGCACGAATGTATCTCTCGAAAAGAAACGGCGATGTATTTGATCTTGCAAGCGACCAACTTCTTAACATATAAATGACATAGATTTCTAAAAAAAAAATCAAGTTTGACTTTGAGAATACTCAAGCACATTGCGTTTATTGACAAATACTTTCATTGTTGGCTATAAATAATGAATGATGAATAAATACAATTGAAAATATTGTCAAATACGTATAAAAATGTTTTTTTTTTTTATAAAACATTAATCGATAAATTTTAAATTATATATAAATTTCACATTTGAATCAAGCTATAGTTCGTATTTAAAGGAAAAATAACAGGTGTTATCATGAAAAAAGAATGAAAATAACTATTTTATATCGTGAAATTCTATATTTGTATCCATATTTTATATTATTCGATCACTTTCGTTATTATATATAAGAAAACAACACGAAAGTGTGTATCGTATCATAAACTTGAAAATGCCCATTGATCTATAAGAAAAAATGAAATATGATGTTGACGGAATTACGGAAACGAATTATTCATGAAGTAACCATAACCTGAATGTATTTCCTATATGGGTCATAACTATCATCAATATATCATCACACAGAAATGAAATGGTGCCGTTCTGCGGTAAAAATAAATTTAACAAGCACCGTGATATTTCGTTTGTTGTTATTTTTATCAAAAGTATGTTATTATTATTTTATTTGTCATTCGCAATGATATAAAGGTTTGAGAATTTCAAAGAATTTATGTGCGATATATACATATATATAAATGTTGACTGAATGTTCAAATAAAGTTTTATTTATATAAATTCAGTACATTAAACGACTGTAAATATGTATAGAAGAGCAGGAGATCTATTTTTATTCTTATAGCGAAATGCAATTTTTGTCACATCTGGATAGTGGTGACGACTCATTTTTGGTCATATCAATATGTAGCTATGAAATAGAGTAGATCTGAAGAAAACATAGAAAATGTTATTCTATTATATAGAATATTTTATATTTATTGACAGTTTTGAAGAGGGTTTCATAAATAAATACATATTGTACATATTTATATATTCAAATAACCATTTCAACACTGAGACAAATGTACATATGCCACTCTTAGAATTTGGTTCTCTCGTTTTTACTATCTTTTACGAAGTAAAAAGTAAGTATTGTAATCACGAAAAAAAAAATTCGAAACTTTGACGGAAATGCCTTCCCTGAATCGAGTCTGACTATTTTTGGAATGACGTCTGTCTGTGTGTGTGTGTGTGTGTGTGTCTGTGTGTGTGTGTGTGTGTGTGTATGCGCTCTACAGCCTACACTGTTGAAGATAAAATTATGAAACTTTAAACTTAAGATTTGTATATGCCTGGGGCGAAAACCTTCTATTTTTGAAAAGCATATTCAAACCGGAAGTGCATGTTTACTTAAGACTTTTTTTGCAATTTCTGTAATATCTCCGAAACGGCTATACTTGCAGTAAAAATAGTTAGAATAACATTGAAAGATATTAGTATTCTGCATAACTTTTGTTTGAAACATTTCTTCAAAAAGTACCAGTTACAAGATCTTGTCTTATTGATATTGCCATAGTTACGTAGGTATGGGAAATTATATATAATAAATCGCATCTACTATGCATGTCAATTGTTTTAAATATTCAAAATATTTTGACATTTAACATTTATTGTCAGTGTCACAAATAAGTTTAGTGAAAAACGTTACAAAGATTAGTAAATAATTTAAAATATTATATGAAAATATGTTGTAAGGTTTAAAGTTCATTTGAAAACTAAAAAATGTCCATCTATAATAATTTTTAATATAATAATTATATTTTCTTTATACTACTATAAAATCCAACATTTAAAATCTAAAATACAAATGTTTCCTTTGGAAATCTGACAATAAACTAACTTTACAATATTATTGGATAATGAATGAAAATATTTTTTTGAAATTTAAACATTTTATATTTTAATTTATATACTATCAAATCTAAATATACTGACTACGTAAAAGAAAGTTTAGGGTCAACACATGGCCGATGTTTCACTAATAAATTCTGTTGTGGCATCTAATTTACTTATGAAAAATTAGACAACTAAATTCTTAGCTATAGTAACAGTTTTATTTCGAAAAGAACACAAAATAGATTAATAAGAGCTTTATAAATATATACAACTCGTTAATATCTGTATGTTTGTAAAATTCTCAAATATGACAAATATTATCATATAAATTTTATTATATCTCTTTGATTGTATTGATGGTCGCTCGTAAAAACAAATCTTGTCACGTCATCTCGTCTGAAGACATCCAACCATAACTCTGCTTTACATAACGGAATACTAAAATATTTTATCTTCAAATAGCAGTTCTAAACAGGTTCAGTTTCAAAAAAGAATATGTATCATTATGAAGGTATACACTAAACCAGTTTGGTTCATAAATCACTGAACTACTCGCAGTACACTTTACATCTTTTGGAACTATTTCCGCGCTATTGTAAAACGTTTATAATTTTCGTGTCCTTGGTTTATTTTTCATTTAAATAAAAATGCTTAAGCAGTGCATATAACTGAGTTACATGCTATAGTTATAGTACATTAACAGTTACAATCAATTTCAAAAGAAATTATAGTATTTGATGAACTGTTAACGTTAGTAAAATGTAATCTTAAGAAATGGTAACTTTGGAAATATTATGTAAATTTAGAAACGCGTTAAAAATTCAGTGAAAGTTATGGTTAATTCCATTCCGAATAATTCACTTATACAAAAGTGCTTCCTGTAGATTTGCTGGGATTTTTATTTTTTTGCGAAAGAGCCCAACAGTGCTTACCTGGAATGTTTGTATCGTTAACGCAATTTCTCTCAAGTTTATACTGAAAGACAGTGTAACTCAAGTTAATGTTTCGAGATTGTTATGCGTTATTTGGAGGATTTCGCTTTTTGCACCCTCGCCTCGCTTCTATGCAGAAGAAGCGTGGAAATAGATGCTAACGCTGTCATTTTTATAACAGACTTTAAACAGATCGTTTCTATTCTATTAGGCTACTATACTCGCACCATTATGAAAAACAACAAAGTTTCCACGGCACACTTTTATTATTGTGTTACGAGCAAAAAGAAAATCAACAAAATAAAATAACAGCAAACAAAGTTTTTCACCAACAAAGAGAATGCGTTTCACCTTTTCGCTCGCAAAATACTTTATTTAATAAAATATATTTTATTTTTGATAACTTTGCTTTTAAATTTAAAGGCACCTATTATGCATAAACTTCATAACTTATATATTGTTGTTTTTTTTTTGAAAAACGGACTTATACAGTAAAAGAGAGTGAAGTAAGATTTTTTAAGAACAACTCAAATAATTTATCCAGTATTAATAGTTAACAGTTTACTCCATTTTGTGTTATGCTCCGTTTATCATCTTACTTTGCTCTACTACATATACAAATACCAGTAATATAAATCACAAATATATAAATGAATATCTAAGAAACTACCAGAGCGTTCTTGATTGTCTTCATTGTGTCGAATAACGTTATCAGTTTTAATTATTATTTAAGAAGAAATAAACTGAATAGATTGACGTTTAAATTGCTGGGGAAAAATCTAACAAAAGAATATTTGAATAGTGGGATTTCTTAAGGCTGCATAAAAGGTAGCTATTGTATAATAAAAATGCTGAAAATAGGAATGTTTACGTCATAATTTTCTTTTTAAAGCAATACCAAAATAAAAGCGCAATTTGTATCTCTAGATTGTCATGAATACAAAATTATAAATTAAACTCGATTTGTTTAAAATATACAATATTATAAACCAACCCATGTTTTAAGGATGTTCATTTCTGAGTTACAAATACGTTAATTACAGTAATTTTTGTTTCATGATAATAAGAACAGCTTTGATAATTAATTGTGACAGGGTATAGAAATTGTTGGTTTATTTGTTTGGAAATTATGACGGGAAAAACGTCGTTTAGAAGAGAAAAGAGATTATTTTTGATGCAATATTCGTTCAAGTAGTAATCTTTTGCTGCGTAGTGAAAATTGAAATACAAATCTGGAGAAATCGTCAATACTCTCAGATTCTTCTTTATGCCTTCAGGTATACTCGAGATTATCACCCACCTATAGCTGCCACCCATTATTTCAAAATATTTTTTCTGAACTAGTGATTTGTAGCTTACGCAACCACAAAGCCTAAACCAATGTGTCATCACATAATAGGACATTCGTTAACCTATCTATAATCCTGATATAATGTCAGACAAGACCATCATTTTGGCGCTTCTCATATTTCACAGGGGACAAACACGAAAAACAACGGTTTCGGCGAGTGCCAGCGACAGTCATCGCCAGTCATTGATAGTCATCATCATCATCAACGATAGCTGTGACCGCCCGGCTGTTTTCTTATAGGGTGTCACCCCCAGGCAATATGCACCACCCTATTCTATTCTCCATAGGGTTAGAAACGGAGTCGGGGTTTGATGCTGTAACTGGCCGCGTAATGGTAGCCAAAAGTCCGCCTCTCCTCCCTTGTGGCTGACAAATACTACACAAATATACGCACACCTATCACGGTCTTCATCAATAATTCTGTTCAACCAAAAAACACATGCACATCGTCTATTATGGATTGGGGCTCCCGCTTTTTACGTTTTATAGATAATAATACGTGCTTCTTTTGTTGCTGGAGGGCTCGCTGATCTAGATCTGCAGTTACACAAAAATATTAGGGCCGTATATTTTGGTACCGGAAATTAAATATTGTATTTGTATTGTATTTTATGCCAGTGTTTTCTATTGAAAATTTAATTGAAATATTTTGATTCATTCAGCAAGGTTATTTTTGTACAATATTTCATATTTATAATCATTCTTAAAATGGTATAGGATTCCAAAAATGGCTTATTTCAATAAATAGATTTGGGTATTCAAATGTTTCGTTGTGCTACCGTAAGCACCTTTTACCGTTGTCGATTCTCTATCAGAAGGTTTCATTTAACGAATTTTGTCACAAATTTAAATTAGTATTTTGATACCATCAAATACTAAACATATTTGAAGCACATTTTAGTATACAAGTAAAATAAATATTAAACAAACTGCAATCTTAGGTTTTCGTTATTATGAGAATATTTCTCATGGTGACAAGTTCCACAAATGATCAATATATTTAAAATCATAATCTTGATACTTTTACATAACTTTTGCAACTAGTTATGAAACAAATTATTTAAGATATTCATAAATAAAATTTAGAAGAGTCCGTTGGTGTTTTAGTTTACCACAAAATATTTATGAAACAATTTTCCTTCCTCAATATCTTCAAAAGGATATTCCTCGATGAACAATAAATTTATTTCCAGATTTGGTATCACTGCATATTTTACACTCTGCTGTATCAATTTGATGCCAAACATTTACACACACAAAAAGAACCGACTGTAAAATAACACTTACAGATGTAACAGCGATAGGAATGACGTGTAACTGATTATACGAAAACCCCAGTCTGCCTATAAAAATCTGTCTCGCGTTGGCTTCATGTCGTTTGTGGGACGGCTTGTGGTACTGATTGGAAAAACAAACACATAAATATCGAACTGCCTCGTTGTATAATAATGAGGGTATCTTCTTTTTACGCTTAGGGAACTTATACTAAATTCCTCTATACATTTTTTTCGTTGCACAGAAGAACAGAAGAACATTGAAGTACAATTGAAGCACCGTATTGCAGAAGGAGTTCTGTGAATATACGGTATTGGAACTAGCGAGGGAAATAAGGATATTTCCACTTGTGCTATAGTATAACGTAGGAAATGCTGAAATGATTAGTTTGTGCTGCGAATGGTTCTTACACCGAAAGTCAAGAATAATAGTAGTTGAAATTAGCTAAACCTAGTTGAACAAAATTTAAATGTCTTACTTAGACTTATTTTACAAACTAGATACAATACAGTGATAACAGTTATACAATTGGAAAAAATCACTTGTAATTAGATTAGCAACAATTTTGAATTTGTTTAAACAAAT
>JADQWA010000212.1:105105-111320 GCA_018344505.1 Nebria ingens riversi
CATACGCAAATTTAAAAAATGCTCGAAAACAAAATTTGAACGATAAAAATCGAATAACATTTAGCGAAAATATTTAACATATTAATGTGTTTCAAATACATTAAAAATTTTATTTTCGCTAAATATATTTCGATTTTTATGATTCAAATTTGTTTTTCAAGTATTCTTGATTTTGTATCTAAATTTAAAATTAATTTAAAGATTCATTTGCTTAATTCATTATTTAATTTTAATAAATCACCGCGCCTTGAAGGTAAGAACCCTTGCGATAGTGCGGTCAACTTTCATACATTTTTAATGGTTTGCCTTTTTCACTCGCACTCTTGGAACTCCTATTACTATGTTTGTCTTTGTTCCACTCACACATCAAAATAAGAAAGATGTTTCAGCACTGTTCCCTATAAGACTCTATGCTGCATAATCAACATGAAACGGCATATAGTAAGTTTTGACTGTGACGTAAAATTGTTGCTTGTGTACCCGGACTATAACAAGTTTCAAGTAGGGATTGATATAATCAAGTTTCAACAGAATATTATATTATTTAGTATAGATAAAACTGTGGTTCTGAACGTTTGAATTGTGTAGTTTTTGTACAATTAAGTTACTTTTTTAAAGGGTTACTATGTTAGTGAGTGATTAAATGACATAATTGAGTGATGAGTGAGAGTGATATTTCCATGTGTATCGTTATAATTCACAAACATCAGTAAACCTGGTATGTAATAACTCAATAATATTTCTAAAATGGAACTTTACATTATTAAATCCATGCTAATATTAAAAGTAGTCAGTTAAAAAATCGTTTTAGGTTTATAATGAATACAATTCGGGTGTAATTATATTTCGTGTTATATTAATGATAATTGAAGCACATTTGTGAATATTTCACATGAAATATGTTTTTTTTACATAATTTATTAATCAACAAATATGTACATATATACTAGTTTAGTCATATACTCAGCTAGATAAAACTTTAGGATATCCGACATATGAATAACATATCTTTCGATTTAAAATGGTCTTTGAAGTACTAATTCACATGTATAAACCAGTACGTCAGTTCAGTAGTTGCACCTGATGTCACCCGCTGGGTTGAACATTGTTTGTCAATCGATCGCTCCTGGACAACGTTTTATTTATGAAACTTTTATAGCGCTCTCATGTGTGATCGTCAAAATATTATTAAATATTTATATCTATTGTGAATTTTTGTTACGTATTAAGTAAATGGACGTAGCGGGTTTACTTTGCATAGAAACAAATGTCAAAAGTGACACAACGAATTCCAAAAGGCAAAAAAAAATTAGTTAACAAAAAAACATGATATGTAAATAAGAAATATGTCATAAGTGTATTACAAATTAATGTTTTAAGCTAGTATTTAAACAGCGATGTGTGTTTTATAAGCATCTATAATGAAAATAAGGTTTACAAGTTGAGCTTTCAAAGGAAATGTTTATAAATAAGTTAGATTTTTATCTGTTGCACTAAAAGTTATAATTATATAAACTCAACAAAGAAAAATGTTCTATTTGAGCGTTTATAATTTTTAATTGTTCATATCTAAATTGATAAAATTTTAATTATAGAGCTTGAAAATTATTCCAAGTTACAGTCATAATTTACTAGTGCATTTCTTGTACTTTTTATGGAACTAGATTTACATACAGAAGTAATATATATATATATATATATATATATATATTATATATATATATATATATATATATATATATATATATAAAGTTCATGTCTACATAAAACAAGCTTAGAATAATTAATTATTTTTTCTCTTGTATATTTTTATTCATTTCAGTCAGATTTAAATTCGGATTGCGGTAAAGTAACTTTGTTATTGTTATGACTTTGTTTGTGCAAACCGCAAATAAGGAATGTTTCGTTGCATACTGTTTTGTAGCAGGTATTATAGCTCTGCAGTGCTGCATGATAATCTAGAAGGATCATAAAAATCCAAAGTTTACTTTATTAGCTTAAGTTCATTTCAAAATGAATAAATTTTTTTATTGTAAAAATTTCGAAACGAATTCAATTCACTTTGAGATAGCAAATGTCTTTTTCGTTTTATTACTAAATTTGCCAACAATATAGATATCTAGTAAGAAGAAGACGTGAGCTGTCTGTTCACATATTCTATTTAAAACATCGGCCATGTGTTGGCTTTCTTTTACGTAGTCAGTATATTTTAATTTGATAGTATATAAATTAAAATATAAAATGTTTACATTTCAAGAAAATATTTTCATTCTTTATGCCCAATAAAATTGTAAAGTTAGTTTATTGTCAAATTTCTAAAAAATACATATGTATTGTCGATTTAAAATGTTCGATTCTATAGTTGTATAAAGGAAATATAATTATTCATTACATATTGTTAAAAATTATTATGGCCGGGCATTTTTTAGTTTTCAAATTAACTTTAAACCTTACAAAATATTTTAAATTATTTACTAACCTTTGTAACGGTTTTTCACTAAACTTATTTGTGACACTGACAATAAATGTTAAATAAGATAATATCAATTTTCTCGTAACTGGTACACTCTTTGAAGAAATGCTTCAAACAAAAGTTGTTTAAAATATTAATATCTTTAACTATAAGTATAAATATTTTACTGTTAGTGCAGCCGTTTCGAAAATATGCAAAAAGTAACTCAAGTAAACATGCACTTCCGGTTTGAATATGCTTTTCAAAAATAGGCGGATTCCTTCCCAGGCATATACAAATCTTAAGTTTAAAGTTTCATAATTTTATCTTCAACAGTGTAGGCTGTAGAACGCATACACACACAGACACACACACACACACACACACACACACACATACACACACATACACACACATACACACACATACACACACACACACACACACACATACACACACATACATACATCACACACACACACACACACATCATACATACACACACACATACACACATACACACACACATACATACACACACAACACACAGACGTCATTCCAAAAATAGTCAGACTCGATTCAGGGAAGGTCAAAAGGTGTATTTCCGTTAAAAACTCGATTTTTTTTTCATGATTACAATACTTACTTATTACTTTGTAAAAGAGAACAAAATTTGCAAAGACGAAAAGATTTTCTCTGGCCTCCTACATCATGTAGATATTATTATTAGATCAACGGCTGTACGTAGAAAGGGCTTAAGTATTAATCGTTTGTTAGATTCTCAGAATGGAATATTTTTCATAGAAATTAATTTTATATATTTTTAAACCCAATTTGTCCACCTTTACTACTTTGACATTTAATTAGTACATATAATATGAATGTGTAATTAAATTACCTATCCTTAATGTATTTATTTTTATTTAGAAATTTGTGGATTATAGCAAAATTTAATTTATTTATTTTATATCTACGAAGCTCATTATATTTTAATTTGAAATTAAAATATATAACGATTTTATGGAAATTAAAGTTGGTTTATATCTAAAACTGCGTTGTAATTCTATGAATATGGTTATAAAACATAATTACATTTCGTTGAATAGTAAATATCTATAGATAGAAAAGGAATTGGTATTTTCAGAGTAAAAAATCAACTTGAATGTACAAAAAATTTTTACTATACTGTTTCTTCAGATTTATACTGGTATAGCAGACACTTACAAGATTAAATAAAAATAAAAAAGCAAGCACCAGTCATAAAACATTTATAAATATCATCAAAAAGGGTGTACGAATTTGTTCATCCCGGGTTACTCGCATATTTCCATTAAAACAATAGCGGTAAAGTAAGAGAGTGAGAAGGAATGAGTAAGATGAAAATATGGAAGAACGGCAATAACATAACATCACAATCTCATTTCATACTCAAAATTTCCCTATGGACTGTTTACTCCACCTATCAAAGACGTATTCTTGCACTCTGTACAATTTATACGCACGCATATTTTTCCAGATTAAAAAACGCAAACCACTTTCGTAGATTTTTTTATTGGACTCGGAAATAATGGCGCTTTTAAAGCAGTGGTTGTCAAACTTCAAGTATCTTATTGTTTTCTTAAGTGAAACGATTTCAAATTTGATTGTGCGAAAGCACTCATAACCTGTTATAATTACATTTGTATTTTTCCGTAAAAAATATTTTAAATACGTGTTATCTCTTATCAAATTTCTAAGTAATATAAAGTATTTTCATATTTTTATTAGGTTATTGAGGGTTTAGCTTAATTTTAAGACTTGTATCATCGTCGAAAGTGCGATGTTTTGAATATATTAATGAAAATTTATTTAAGTTAAAAATATTCATAGTTGTTTGCTTTATCTACAAATGAGACCGGATTTTATTATTTTCTTATCTCATGCTATACTGAACACTAATATTAATAACAATATCAATATTTCATCATGATTAATCAACATTTTAATATTTTTCAAAAATTTACAATACATTTCCTATAAAAACTAAAGGATGACCTAGAATTGCAACTTGTAAATTCTAAAAACAGATAGTCAAAATTCCAGTTCTTCAGAAACTTGCATGTACCTGCTGCGGTGTCTCTGGTTTTACTTGTAACAATTTACTTTTAATAAAATTATATACAACACTAACGTGCTTTTAAACGTTTGAGGACTGATGTACCCCGAGTTAAAAACAATTTCCTACATCTAACAATCTAACAAAGCACAAAGAAGAATTCCAGCAAAAAGACGTAATTTCCTGTAAAACAAATGAATGCCAAGGTCAGCACACGAATAGCTTTTGAATGAGCTTTCGAGAGTACGTAGAAGTGATGCCATCTTTAGACTGATATCCGGCAACTACCTGCCGTCAAGAACAGACTTGAAGCGGTGCGTCACAACTGTCGTGTTTTTTTCTTGCGTTTTTTTTTTAGTCGTTGTCCCCGACGTGTTGGAATACAAATATACTTCTGTCTGTCTACCCTTGTAGGCATGTGTCGGTGTGTCTGTCTTCTGTGATTGTATGTGTATTATATCGCCTAAGGTCGTGTCACTCTACAACCTCGTATAAATCAATTATGCAACGTTTTTGGGGTGCTCGCGCGGGTGCTCTTATGCTTGGGCGTGTATATATTTCTGTGTTAGGGTTCGTGATTCCAGGTGCGTGTGCCGCGTGACAGGAAAAACGATCGCTACGATTGATGTCTCCTTGTAGATTTGGTGCAGATAAACGGATCTCACTATTTTAAAATAAAACAATTCGTTTCACCTTCAAATACAGTTAATAGTTACATTAAAGTATAAAACAGAGTTCTCTTATACAACGAATTCTCTATAAATATTTTAAAGATTTATTGAGTTAATGCTTAAAATAATAATTAGAGTGATAAACGTACAAAATTTGTTATGAAATAAACAAAAATTGTTAATGATTTCTATGGAAATTAAAATTAATTTAGTATAAAAGCAAATTTTATATAGTATATAGGTGTTTGGCTTTCGGCAATTTTTCAATGATTTATATTCAGAATATTTTTTTAAAATATATATAAATTAAAGCAGTGTAGACAGCCCAAAGCAATTTTTGTGTGTAGCCCTCTATTATAAGGAACATGTAATGATATATATAAAAATCCTATGCAAATATGGAAATGTGTACGTGTATTTCCTAACAATTAAATTAAAATCAGTAAAATAAAATAAAATTTGACACGTTTAAAATCGGATGAGTAATTATTGTACATGGGGCAGCAATATACGCTGCAGGCTGTATTTGATGAACTGCACTCTAGCAACCCTCTTAGCCAGAGGCTAGGCGCGTGTACGGGTGAGAAATGTCACATTAACATACACACGTGTACATAGATAGCTCTAGGGAATCGTCCGGCTTGTCCTGGTAGCAATGGACAACAAAACTCAAACTATATTATACTGCATTGCATGATGTTTTGTTGAACACGCAGACACTAATGCATATTTGTCATTATAATTATTGTTATTAAATTTGTATTGAGTAATATTTGAAGATGAGTATGCTTAACCAATTACACATATATTTCCATACTGAGTAAGCTTGCACTTCCAGTACAAATATTTTATTTTTCAAAAATAAGACTTGTTTTTCTGGGAAGTATTCAAATAATACATTTTAATTTTCTTATTCGTACCTTCGACGATTCTGGAACTACAGCGGTCAAAAACAGACGTACAGGCATAAATACATACATATATATATATATATATA
>JADQWA010000212.1:111420-178920 GCA_018344505.1 Nebria ingens riversi
TATATATATATATATATATATATATATATATAGTTAGAAAACTGATTTCATAAATTTAATTACTAAAACTTCGCAGAATACATACATAAAACACTACAAGCAGATAAGTTAGTTCTATTTTCCTGGGCGGGTACCCACATATGTACAACTAACAGTTTAATCTCGGTAAACGATCCCACGCCACAGACTGCAAATAAACAAGAACAATACTTCAGACGTTATCAAAGAGTCTTGCGCGTCTGTTAAGAGAAGTGAAAAAATATACTCAACCCCAAACCGTAGCCGTAGCCGTGCCGTAGAAAACAGACAATACTGGTTGGCCACGGGCAAAGCATATGCGCTTATCGCACCTACACTCCAACTCCACATAATATTGAAACACAAAAGAGTCATAATGAAGCGCAAAACGATGCCCTGTGAAGCTGAATATAACATCACACAAGGAAGGCATATTTATCATTGCGCGTTCTCACGCACTTCATGTGTTTTGTACTTGTATGCGTGTATAGTAAATAGCTAGTTCAGTTTCAACTAAACGAAAAAAAGTAAATACGGTGCACAAACACAAAACTGGTTTATCGAACATTACTTAACTGAAATTTGTAATGCTATACTGAGTAGGTTTGTAATTCTTATTAAAGAAAACAATTATTGTATTCTTTAGTAGAATTTTTATTCTGAAGATTGTCACAAATAAACGAATACTTAGATAACTTGTTGCCTATTGCCATCAAATGAAATGACAAAAATCTCTTGACATATATTCACATCTAGATAATATTTTGCCTTTCAATTCTATCCTAACAAACATGTTTGCTTCATTCGGATTCATCACACACGCTTTTCTATTTTAGTTGCTGAAATCTTTTCGTTCGCATAACTCATTCTCAACTATATAAAACTAGTACAGAATTTGTCAAAATTGATAAAATCAGTGCAACTACTTAATAATTATTATATATTGTGCACTTTTTCATTTATAGATATATAATCCATTTTATGTGTATCTCTCTATATAAGAATAGTATTATTCGTTTTATATTAATAAATTTAATTATCTGTCAGTTATATGTTGTTGCTATGATTATATTATTTTATTTAGCAATTTAATTTATTAGATATGTCAATTACAGAATTTCATTAAACAATAGTACACAATTTTACTGCAATATTATAATAGTCCTAATAATTTTTCCATAAAAGTGTGAAATTGATTTTTTGTGTATTGATACAGTAGAGCTCCAACTCCATGTTTGTCGAATTGTCTGTCGCTAACGTTAAAAGTTACCAGCAGATTTATAATAGTTGAGCAATGCGTTTAGTTTTCATTAGTAGATGAGTTATTTCACTGATCCATGATATATAAAGACAAGCTCGCATGGTCCATTTTTTTTGCAGATTATTACTATAAATTTTGTAGAATTTTAATTTTGACATGAGAATTAAATATATGTAGGAAAAAATTGCAAATTGTACTTTTAACTGTCATTTTAAATCTGAAAACAACTTAAATCAAATGCTAACATGTCAAAAAGCAAAGCTTCTTTTAATTAATATTAATTTTACTTATTTTATAAATACATTTAAATATATAAATTCAATTATTGAATATTATCCATATGCTATGACTCCTTTTTAATTTGTATCGTATAATGCAATAAAGGACCGACAATTCTATACAGTTTTCTGTGATTTTAAGTAGCTGTCAAATCAATCAAAAATTGCTATTTAAAAAAACTAGTATATGTATTACAATTTATTTTATTTTTCTTTATTTATAAGATTATAATTAACCACAGATTACCTTACTTACAGTAATAGTAAGTCTCTTATTTATGTGAGATAGTTTTTAGTTCGGCTCTATACTGTAGAAGTTGTAGGACGTGTTGTCCAATAACTGTAATCCAAATCAAATACACCCCATGACCGGGTCATCCAAACACGACACAGCAGCAATCCTGCAGAGACTATTAGGTTCTGTGTTCATATAATAGGTTGTCCTGTAGCAGATCTGTTTTGGCCTTAGGTGTTCCTTATACAGGTCTACACTAATTCATATCATGAGTATATCTTCATACAGTATTATATGTTGTTGAACATAATACGAGTATGTAATACTCTTAACATTTTGTACGTAGCTTCAGGTGCAATTGCAAATTTAGTAATAATTTGTTTTTGTGCATATTCTATAACATGTTTGCTACAAATGTAATATGCGTTTCTCCGCATTCGTGTCATTTTACTTTCTTATACGAAGTAATACATCATTCTTGAATCGAATCTGACTATTTTTGAAATTACGTCTGTGTGTGTGTGAGTGAGCGGTTTACAGCCTAAACCATTGCAGGTAAAATGATGAAACTTTAAACTTAAAATTTATATATACCTGGCAAGAAAACCTATCCAGTGCAATATTTTGCAGATGTTTAAAATATGTAATTGTATCATTAAGTTTGAATTATAACATGAATAAAACAAATTGCTCCCAACAACTGCGAGATTACGTTCGACATGTCTACAGCAGCTAAAATACAGGTAGATTAGTAAACAAATAATCCGCTTGTACTGTAATGACAAGTAAATTAATTACAATGATTTGCAAAACTATTCCCTTAGCTAACATCCCTCCATGTTAAATGATATATTGTTTAATTTATGCTCGACGTGACCAACATTTAAACTTTCTTTGCTTTACAAGTAATTAACATTCATTTCTTTGTTTGTAATACAACTATTATATAGTTTTAATTAAATGGAGACTTCTATAATTTTATTATCAAACATCTAACATAATTGATTGCCTGAATCCGTAAACTGTCAAAATGGCTAGTATAATTGAAAATCTCTGCGTGTTGCATTAAAGAATTGGCGTTATATTATTTATATAATTTGTAAAGCTTGAAAATAAAATAATCATAGAATTTTGTTACCGAACAAAATAATATTATTTTGAGTATACCAACGCGTTTTTTTGACTACCGCAGCTATCAAATGTATATAAAAGGCTTGATGCCATCGGTGACTTGATAGTTTATCGTTTAATTTTCATAGCGTAACAAAAGTATAATTTAATGTTTTGCTTTGGTACAGATAAATTACAACAAAAGTACGTTGTCACTTATAAAATTTATAACCGTAATATATCTTATCATACGACATGAAAGAGTTACGAGATGCGCAAGAAGAAATGCGCAATTGACTGTTCTGTTCGTAAGAATAAAGTATACTATCATTGGACGGTATTTTGTTTATGGCACATAAAAAACATATGGACGTTGCAAACGGGCTGAAAATAAGAATTCGTTTTCGGAGTAAGTTACAAAAATATTTATGCATTTTGTATTAGGTATACACGTTCACAAAAGAAATACCATAGCATTTGTACTACTGTAGCACATTCTAAAAATGATTACTTAGCATTAACAATAAGTAACATTTTATAACAACATCTTTTGTTATTGTTTATCGTTGTTATAAACAATATTTCTTATGTTTTCATTGTTATAATGTAATTCAAAATTTATCAAGATGTTAATTTACTATCAACAGTTGCATTAACAACATGTCTAAATTATTTGTGACAATATTGCATTATATATATATATATATATATATATATATATATATATATATATATATATGTACTAGGGCTTCGCCCCATTCTATGTAACCACGTTATATTTGCATTTAATATCAGTGATCCTTTGCCCCAATTTGTTTGGTTAAAACAACCAGTATACGAAATATTTCATTCCTGCAAAGCAGAAAGCCAAGAATGCTTTATAAGACCAACCAACAAATATTTACAAGAAGATAATTGTATTTTTAATTTGTATACGTGAAAACAACTTGCAATCTGGTAAAACAAGTTTGAACTATCTAAATACCAAACATAAGATCACTAAAATACCCAGCTGTATGATATTTAATTTTCCCGTTTATTTTCGATTTATTTTACACTTAACGTTTCCAGAAGATATTAATATATAAAAATTAGTTTTAAGAAGACACTTGTATTTTTAATCTTACGCAATAATATTATTTTTCTACCATAGCAATCTAGCAGGAATGCACTCACAAAAGAAATTATGCTGTTGCATGCAATTATTTTATTACAACTTTCAGTTATAACCTGAATAGACTTTAAAATAAGTAATTTTACATACATATTTATTTGGTATACTCATATTTGTTGTAAAACGCATATTAGGGCTTGCTCTATTTAGGCCTATTATCTCCTGAATTACACTACCTATTAGATTTAAAACACGAATGGATTCAATCGAGTACTTACACAATATGTGTGCTAAATTTAGTTGAAATCGGTTCAGTATTTTCAGAGAAGAAGAGGCGACAACATTTAGTCTTACGACATAACAAGTGACAAAATGTACCAAGTATATAATTTTTTTTCGGCATCAAGACGAAGTTAAATGAATTTCTATAAAAGAAGTTTTTAAATCCGACAATATTACAGACAAAATATACAAACAAGCACTTAAGCTCTTATATACGTACAGCAAGCCAAGAAGATAATACTTATTACCATGGCTACTAATGGAATTTTAAGGTGAAAATTGCTTTAAAAATATTGTAAAACCAGCATAAACATACATTTTATTATTTAAACAAAAAACAAAATGATAAACAACTATATAAGCTTATCATATATTTCTATTCTATATACCAAATATTATATTTACATCAACTATGAATTTAAAAGTCTCCTTGATTTCTTTTGTGAACGTTTTATTTTTTAAAACATTATTTTTAAAGTATAATGACTGCCTGAATTGTGGAAAGAAGCATCTAAAAAGAAAAATTTATGTATACCATTTTTGTTATGGCGTCACAAAAAAAGAATACTACGCACTCTGTAACAATATATTCGGTGCTTGTTAAGTTTAACAGCAACGCATCTGAGCCGCCAAACGACGCGACACGGTACTACTTGGCAATGACGACAAATAGACAGAGAAAGCGACGGCTCGTATGTTTTTGTGAGTCAGTGTATTTTGTGAAAGAAATATAGTATAAAACATCTCTTAGAAGAGCTTTAACTGATATAATACGACGAAAGGAACATATGAACACAAAAGATTGCAGGAAAGAAATTGGTAACATCACTTCTTTGTCTTCTTATATACGTATTCTTTAAAGTTTAGTGATTTGTTTAAAGCTACTTACTGTCATTTTAAGAACATAATAATGTTATATAAAACCGTTATTGATTTGAGAGTATCTCTTTAAATATCAATATTATATAGGAGCTAATTTAACCTGCAGAAATTGCAATTAAAATATTGTAAAGCGTATATTTATTTTTAATAACACCCTCATTAAAAGTATAATTATATATAGCTAAATTATGTATATAAAAATATCTGACGTGACCAGTACATGAATTTCTTGTTCGTAATATTATGCACACTTAGAAAAGCATTGTTACTGTTACTAAAAATTTGGCTGTCTCATTTTTTTCCACTAATACAATTTGTTGCGGCAAGTAATTTTACTGTAACAATAATATTGTTGCAATTACTAAAAATGTGTAGCCAGACTTTAATTCATATTTCCATGACCTACATTTATTTTATTCTCCATAACGTAGCGATGCGCTCATAAAAGATATGGTCATTAAAATCTTAATTTTGTAATTATTCCGGATTACATAACTTATTACTTCAGATTAAAAAGTAAAAAATATGTTGTCCTAAATTAAATTCATATTGTTTTGTTTAACCATGCACGAATTTACTTTTCGACGTTATTAATATGAGCATTATTCCAAAAGTATTTTCGAAAACAATTGAGTCATCGTTAAATGGTGTTAGAAAAAGGAAATAACAACAAATTCATCGATCTCAAACGTCAATATATATATATATATATATATATATATGATATATATATATATATATATATATAAATATATATATATATATATATATATATATATATATATATATATGTATATATATATATATATATATATATATATATATATATATATATATATATATATATATATATATATATATATATACATATATATGTATATATATATATATATATATATATATATATATATATTATATATATATATATATATATATATATATATATATATATATATATATATATATATATATATATATATATATATATATATATATATATATATATATATATATATATTATATATATATATATATATATATATATATATATATATATATATATATATATATATATATATATATATATATATATATATATACTTGTGTTTTCAATACCCTTATCAGTAGCAGAGATTTCAAATGGCTTTCAGTACTATTTAAACTTCGTCCAATAATAAATAATTGCCAAGACAAACTTGTTATGTATTCTAAACTTGCCTCGCTTTCAATACAATACGCCTACACATTTCTCGTGTTCTAAATTCACATAACCCTATTCGGACCTAAGCAAACTTGTACGACAAGTTAGAAAATTTAATGCCGAATCCAGCATCACCTCACAATACCTATGTATGTAGCATGGGACAGGTAAATTCCTTAACTAACCTAGTATTCCCTTTATTCATTATCATAAATGCACATCACATACTCTCGGTTACGGTTTCTCATTCTCACTTCTCTACCAATCACTCGCTCACCTACACCAACAAGTCTATCACCACAATGTGCAAACACATATACGCAAAGTATTCGGTTACTCTTATTTCCAATTACGTAAACAACATTATTGTAATTACAGGGCTTATTGCCATGTTGCAATGTAGTGTGTTTCAAATCACGCTCTCTAAATATGTGCGTTGCATTCATGTGGTTGCGTAACCTGCTCTTCGACACCCACGTGTGTTTTGATCATGAATAAAGTTAGCTACAAGTATTCAAAGTACTTAAGTAATCAATTTCATTTTGAAACCTATCCTAGTATATACAAGTGAAATGGTTGAATATTACATCAATCCGTTTCTTTCCAGAAACGCATTTTATGCCATTATTAATAGCTTCTAGTTCCAGCTTTAAATTCTTTATTATTTTATGACAGGAATTCAATATAATTTTTAACATTTGATGTAATTAAATTGAGTTGCAACTAAATTATTATTTAAGGTAATTGGATGAAGTGCAGTTGTAGCATGGAGGCCGGCTAGCGAACACATCTGAGCATATCGGAGTGCAATGTTTGTTAATCCTTTTAGAAAATGATTTATTAATGGTAGCGTCGGCGTCGTAACGCTGTGTTCGTATATAAATTTACATTAGTGCTGCGTTATGTTTTGTTGTGATGGTAGGGAATCAAGTGTGACGAAAACCGCGATGTTTTCATGTAGTTAATTAGTGTCGTTGAAGTTTTAACGATTGATTGTAATTAATTACATTGTATGACATCATTCGTTTCTATGGAGGTGGTTGCAATTGCAAAGCTTTTATTCGGTTTCTGGAAATTAGTACTGCTACGTAGATATTCGCTTTGATGTATGTTGTTATAATTTTCTGGAACCAACATATTTTATGATTTATTCTAAAAATATATTTTTCAGTTAATTTTAAATATTCATCATACAATTCGACACTTGTAGTGACAAATATTTTGTAAAAAATATTCAAGCTAATAATTGTATAAAAATATGAGAAATAAAAATTGCTTCAAACGAACAAGTTTCTGTTTTATTTACTATATTTAACAATCTTAATCGGTTTAACTGTCAATAAATATGTATTTTGTTCGTTTTTTCTTTCTTTTACGAAGTAATAAGTAAGTATTGTAATCACGAAAAAAAACATTCTCGACATTTTAACGGAAATACACCTTTTGATCATCCCTGAATCGAGTCTGACTATTTTTGGAATGACGTCTGTGTGTGTGTGTCTGTGTGTGGCTGTGCTCTACAGGCTACACTGTTGAAGATAGAATTATGAAACTTTAAACTTAAGATTTGTATATGTCTGGGAAGAAAACCTCTTATTTTTGAATACCATATTCAAACCGGAAGTGCATGTTTACTTGAGACACTTTTTGCATATCTTCGAAACGTCTGCATTTACAGTAAAAAAGTTATAATTAAAGTTAAAGATTTAAACAACTTTTGTTTTGAAACATTTCTTCAAAAATTGTACCAGTTACCAGAAAATTGCTATTATCCTATTTGTATTGCCATAGTTACATAGGTATGGAAAATTATATATAATAAATCGTATCTACTATGCATGTCAACTGTTTTAAATATTCAAATATTTTGACATTTAACATTTGTTGTCAGTGTCATAAATAAGTTTAGTGAAAAAACGTTACAAAGGTTAGTAAATAATTTAAAATATTATATATAAATATTTTATAAGTTTTAAAGTTCATTTGAAAACTAAAAAATGCCCGGCCATAATAATTTTTAATAATGTGTAATGAATACTGATATTTTCTTTATACTACTATAAAATTCAACATTTAAAATCTAAAATACATATGGCTTCTTTGGAAATCTGACAATAAACTAACTTTACAATTTTATTGGACTATGAATGAAAATATTTTCTTGAAATTTAAACATTTAATTTTTTATTTATATACTATCAAATCTAAATATACTGACTACGTAAAAGAAAGTTTAGTGCCAACACATGTCCGATGTTTTTATATTATGATAATGAAATTCAATAATAATATCAACATCAGTATGCAAAATGTATATTCGTGCAAAGTGGAGTACCACTAATATTTTATATACGATGGCAATCATAAAATAAGAAACAAAAATAGTTAATGTTAAAAACAAATAATGCTTTATTAGAAAATGTCGGTCGAGAACAACTTCCGTAGAAGTCAACATATAAAAACAATTTCCACGTTGAAAACCAAGCTCCATTTGGTATAATGACCTATACCAGAAAACCTTTAACCGTCTTTGACTTTTTGTAGAAGAATAGTTATAATAAAAACGAGAGTAAAACGCGCGAATGGGATTAATAACACAAGCGCGTGATCACGTCGTGACCGTCTGCGTTTGACAAATGATTGCAGGTTTATGCGGTGCTCTGGGTACCAGATTGCAATCGAAAACGACAACCACGGTGGAACAATATGAAAACTGCACGACAAATGACCGTGTTTTGTTTATAGGATAATGGTTGCCTATACCTAATATGTTTATAAATACGTACACCCTCACTCTAATTCTTGTTTCTGTCAACCTTTGTTGATATTTTCTGGATATGAGTCATTAAGCTTGATTTAATAACTAACAAGCTTTAATCATTTTTATCCTTCCACCTAATTTTACATACATAATTTACTAAGTAGGTTCCCTTATCAATAATTTCATACTAGGATAATATAACTAATGTAGGTATAATTTAATATTAAATTATTTATTAATATTTTAATGAAAAATACAAAACATAAAAATTATCTTCTAGAAAAGCATTTATAATGCATAGTTTTCCCTCTATCTACTGTTTATTATTTTCGTTTTCATATTCATTATCAAAGTCGTCAGTTATTTCCCAAAATTTATTATTTACTATAAAAATAACTGTTATGTAGATCAACATGGCAGTAATGTATATAATAATATGATTTAGCTATTCTGACATACAAATGTCAAATTTAATTTATATTATTTTATAGTTAAATATTTAGGTAACCTATGAAATGTATATTTCAAGCTGCATAAATTATATATTCATATTTATAATCATATTATTAAACTATTTGGACATATGACTGTCAAATTAAATTACTATTAATCATGAAAATTCTCATAATCTAGTGAAAGAAAAATACTGTCGAGTGGTTTGGAGATTATATATTTTAAAATTACTATTTTTAAATACATTTTTAAAGCATTTGGTTTCATTGTAAAATAGATTTATGCCAATCAAAAATTGATTTATTGAAAAAAATTCCTAAATCAAATTAACGAAATGTAACGAAACAAACCTTTCACCACTTTTATTTGAGCAAAATTTAAGTTGTACCAAAATGCTTATGAGCAGTTTTAATATATTTTACATCGCTTGATAGAATTAACAATCCTTTTTATAAAACGTATGTATTTATTTAACAAATCTGGTATCTGCAATTAACTTTGCACTGTACGCTAAAATACTAATATATTGCGGAAGTAAATTCATATATAGTAAAATTCACTTTAAATGGTGTTCCGGATGGAATGGAGCATTTACGAAACTATATCAAAACTGATTAGTGTAAAGGAGCACTGGGATTATAAATCACATTGAACCCCACACATAACACATATAATTCAAACATTTCCCTGGCACATTTGATCGCATCATTACTGCCACTCTACGTCACATAAATTATTCACCTAAAATACTCCATAATATCTGTGAGTATGTGCAATTCACTTTCTCTCATTTCGTGACCAATTTGTCTTTGTATCCTAAGTTTATGAGTAATGATAATGATACACTTGCGACGTCTAGCTAAAAGAGTTTTATACAACAGAAAAAGCAAATTATTCTATTCAAGAAAACAGACAAAAAAAAACTCTATTCCACAAATATGTTCTAGCATACGTTGTCAGTAATGGGCAATTTTATGCTTATGACTGATTGAATAAATCAGCAAACAACATAATTCCTATTGTTATGCTTAGGATGTATTCATATACTATATTAGAATTCTTGCTTAAGTTATTAAAAAACAATTTATACAGCAAGCATATATGGCAGTACCTTTTAGAAATATTGTTTATTTTAAAAAAAATAGACTATAGCTAGATTTATGAGAGGCATTTTTTCGTTATATGAAAGTTCATGTTCACTCAAAATATTACTGGCACTCGTATATATAGCTTAGTTCATTCATATATTCAGTTTGTCATGTACGAATTTATTCATGCAAGAAATTATCTGAACTAATTTTGCTGACCAGCAGCTTTTACAGTATTCTATATATACATACTATATATATATATATATATATATATATATATATATATATATATATATATATACATACGAGGGTGGTCTGAAAACTTTCCGACCTAACAAAGATACAAGACATTTTTTCAGAATTTTTATTTTTTATTTTTCAACATAGTCTCCTTGTAACTCTACATACTACTCCCAGCGATGCATCCATCTCTGTAACCCGTCCAAATAGTACTCGGCGTTTTTCTCTGCAAAATAATTGTTCACGAAGGTGATTGCCTCTTCATTTGGCGAAAATCTCTGTCCTCCGAGCGCAATTTTTAGATGAGGGAGTAAAAAGAAGTCGCTTGGGGCTAGATCTGGTGAGTAAGGCGGATGGTCAAGCAGTTCAAACCGTAATTCGTGGATTTTCGCCATGGCCAGCGCTGAGGTGTGAGACACGTTTTTGGTCTAACATGAGCAAACGCGGCACCCAACGCGCGGACAGCTTTCTCATGTCAAAATGTTGATTTAATATGTGACAAACACGTTCTTTTGACATGACTTTAATTCGGCGGTCGTCTAGCACCATTTCGTGAACTTTGGCGATGTTTTCGTCGGTAGTTGCAGTTTTTGGACGTCCCGAACATTCATCGTCTCCCAAGCTCTTACGGCCACGTTTAAATTCAGCTGCCCAACATTTCACTGTGGTAAATGATGGTGCAGAGTCCCCATACACAGAATCCAACTCATCTTTGATTTGCGTAGGCGTATTGTCTTTCAAAAACAAATATTTGATGACAGCTCGATACTCGATTATGTCCATTTTCATAAAAACACTCACATCAACTGACTCAAACGACTGTTACATAACAACTGCGCATCCAAAATGGCTGAAACTTTGGTGAGTAACTGTCAACAGATGAGCAACGAAATTCCCTAGCTTTTATTTACGAGTGTTGCTATCTTCCTGTTGAGGTCGGAAACTTTTCAGACCACTCTCGTATATATATATATATATATATATATATATATATATATATATATATATATATATATACACATATATATATATATATATATATATATATATATATATATACATATATAAAATTGAATTTAGATTGAGAGGAATATTTGAGATAGATATACAAATATATTTAAAGCCGCACAGATATTATACTTTAAAATATTTAAAGCTATAATTCATGAAATTTTTCTTTGTATGACATACAAAAGTAACCGGTTCTTTAAATTCTGTTTTGTAGTATAGCTTGTAAAATATTTTTAAGTATGGCAAGTATAATAAAGGGCACTTAGGTACATTGCTTGAAACGCTACAACCGAAACAATAAAAATAGATACATCGTATTTTATTTCAAACAAGATCTGAAGTTGAAATAGTCGACAGATATACGAGAAACAATTTCCAACAATAACGACGTATGCTTGAATAACACACTGATTCATCAAAACAACCGAACGTACTGGAGTCACATAGATCCGAAGTAGACTAATGCTATCTGTATCTACCATGCCACCGGTAGAGTAATACGATGCTATTTGAGTGGCAGTGGAGTATTATGGTCTCTATCACCCACCAATCGTGGCTCACACATGAAATTTATAGGAATGCGACATGGACACTCTAGATCTGATATTCCAGCTCCATTTACAACTCGGCATTCTTATGAGCTTCAAAATTGAACAGATAGTAGCAATATACCTACACAAAGGAAAACGTGCTATTCATATTCAAGTAAACATTTAAAAAGAAACCAGTCAAATTGTAAAAGGCATCTTTTTTTCTAATACACACATAGTCATACACATAATACAAATTATCGTCGAAATAATAAAACAAAACAAAAATGGAACATTTGTGTATATATAGGGTGGACCACCCCTACCATAATAAGCGAATGATATGGATTCACCCACGTAATTTCACTGATTTTGTACGTGCTGCATAACTTGCATTAAAATCATGCAATGCTGGTTGCGAGACTTAAGGTGGCTATAAAGGGATAAGACTTATGTTCGAAGGTGTACATACGTTGTGGTATTTTTCAATTTTACTTTGCAACCTTTTCTCGACGTAAATAATATATTTTATTTGTAAATGTATGTAGAAAAGAGTGGTGGAGTATCGTTTGTTCTATATCAGTTGCGACTGTGTCTCATTTCTGATTCTTGCTATCTCTTTGAATACATCCAAAGGACCTCTTACGGTGGGAGAAAGCAATGAGCCTCAGATGTCGTTACGAGTGCTGCAATTAGAACGATAGAATGATTCAAGCCATTAGTGCCTACCAGCAGATGCTCAACCACCCAATGTACGATTATTCCACTTTTCAAAATACCGTACCTCACAAACAACTACGAAGAATACAAGTCTAACACCTCTATTCATATCATTTTAAAAACAAATTTAATCTTTACTACTTTTAGTTTCCATAGAAATAATTGACTATTTTCATTTTACTAATGTGCATCTTTCTATTGTTGTATTATAATATATCATAAACAAAAACTACTAATCACATTATCTATGCATACGGCTGTTTAATTGTAGATAGAATATATCTAATGAAACTACTTTCGGCATTATATAGGCTGAGCCATCTGTTAGCTTCTTTTTGAAGTGCGTGTTATTTCGACAGTTTGCAACACTGACATGCTTGACACTACATATCTATCTATGTCAAGCGTGTCAGTGTTGCAAACTGTCGAAATAACACGCACTTCAAACAGAAGCTAACAGATGGGCCAACCTATATAACAGATAAATTTGACTATTTTAGTAATTATTTCTTTTCGATTTGTATACGCAAATTGATGTGCATCTTCGATGCGCATTATGCATAAATGTTATAAGTGAAACGAGGATAGCAAAAAAATCAATAATCAGAAATTGATATACAGTAATGTTTTCTTGATAAAGAATTTCTTTTATGTTTTAATAATGATAAAGATGAAAGCGGAAATCAGGAAAGTTGGTTAATAACGATACTGTTCGGTTTGGCTTAAGATTTTTTCAGGTATCTAGATATATTTTAAAACAAAAATGATTTTTTTCATTTATCTACTTGAATTTACAAAAATATTTTAACTCTCTCCATATTTAGTTTAAAATAAAGGAAGTATTATATAATCTTATATATTAGTAGTAAAAAAAAAACTACTGCCACAAAATGTCCCCAAAAATATAGTTATTACGCAGTTGTTGCAGTGATTTCATTATTTTGACGGGTTTTTGCTATTTGCTTGTTTAAAATAACAGCATTTTGATTGTCTGGTATTGAAGCAGATATAAAGCAATTTAAGCGAATACACTCCTGTGCATTGTGAGAACTTTGAGTGGTTGAGCTCTTCAGTGGGCTGCTGAATAGAACCAACTTTCTTTACTAGTAGCAATCACTTGAACAGAAACCGAAAGAGAGATACACAACTAAAACGATATCGTCAGAAAGGATTTTGTTCTTAAACTGTATGAACTATACTTGATTTAACATTTCTTTTACAGCTACAATAACATTTGAAAGACTAGTGATGGGAATTCATGAACTTTTTAAATTATTATTAAGCGATTTAATTTCGAACCATTTATCTTTTTCAGATATGTAAAAGAATGAAATACCAAGAACTTTAATTCACTTATAAATCTGGAGAATGGTCTAAAATATAAATTAAATTCCTTAATTATAGTTCAAAAATATTTTGATTATCCATGAACGCAACCATTTCTCATTTTAACTAACAAGGCTGTATTTTCGTTTTAATATTAAAATGATCTATAATTATTATTAATTTAATAGATGTGTATTAACTTATTGCATAAAAAGATTATAATTTTATTTAAATGATGCAAAAACCTAGTGGAATTTATTATATCGTTTTAATATACCAAAAAACCACAAAGAAAATCATGCACTCACATATACCAGCAGTGGCAAATGGAAAGCAATTTCCATTAAAATCATCCTGGATTTTTAGAACGCGCACTACAGCAAAATGAAATGTGAATTTTAATTTTGTAAATCGATGTTCGTACACGACCATGCACTAGAGAATTTCCGCTTTGAGTTGGTTCCTCTTTTCTACGTAACCCACACTTTGTATAAACGATATTAGGAAATGGTGAGATCAGAGGATTGTGGTAAATCTGAATTTATGCATTGCTAAACCAACTGGTCACTTGAGACAGCCTTATCACCATTTGAACTTGTATATATATTTGAAATTATACATTCTATACTTGCTTCTATAGAAAATCTAATCGTAGAAGAGTTGACGTTATCACTAACGTTTATATTCTAGAATTATTTAACGTTATATAAAACTTAATGTTGCAATAGACAAACCCATTCGATTACTATATATTTTTAGATATATTCATATCTCTCAAACTGTTCAATTACACTTTTTAATTAATCGAGAATAACTTCGTATGAAATCCATTAGATTGATTAAGTTCAGTTATGAGGTTGATAGTTATAATTAAAATAAATAAATACCAAGCTTCCATCAACACTCTAGAGTACTCAAACAAAGAAGTTTTGTGTCAATGTGAAACCTAAAGTTTCTATACCGATGTTATTATGATTATTTAAAGTTTTTTAATTATGAAAATATTTTAATGTTTCCGCGTTTCAAATCGTTCGCTGATACTCTAAGAGAAATATTTTTCGACAAAAATACAAAAAATATCACAATGTATATGTGTGTATATATATATATATATATATATATATATATATATATATATATGTATATATATATATATATATATATTTATATATATATATATATATATATATATATATATATAATAATTACCTCAATTATTAACGCGAATATATCTTCAGAAATTAATTTTTTTAAATAAACAAATCTTTGCTAATATATTTGTAATGTAGTCTGATAAAATATTCACATATGCACACAGTAAATGCTTATATAATTACAATTATTTATTAAAACTACTATAAGTACACCTTCGCACATATAGCTTGTCCCCTTATAGCCACCTAAAGTCTCGCAACCAGCATTGCATGATTTTAATGCAAGTTATGCAGCACGTACAAAATCAGTGAAATTGCGTAGGTGAATCCATATCATTCGCTTAGTATGGTAGGGTGGACTACGTAATTTAACTGATTTTGTACGTGCTGCATAACTTGCATTAAAATCATGCAATGCTGGTTGCGCGACTTTAGGTGGCTGTAAAGGGACAAGACTTATATGCGAAGGTGTACATATAAAGAAACTTAATAATGCAGGAGATAAAATACAATATGCAATCGATTGTCAACAATGAAACGGTGCCTTACAATTTAATCGAAAATCAATATCAATTAAATCAGTCTGCAACGATGAATGACGTATGTACATATATTGTTCAATCTAAATAATTCTATCACAATATACAGATAACATACAACGTGTATCGTATAGAAACTCAACTAAAAACCAATATGCCGTTGTGCTATACAAACAGAAAGTGCACTCAATTCAAACAAAGCACAATAATGTTTATAAAACCTTGTTTCGCATCTACTTCCAAGAAATTCATTAATGTCTTCTGTATTGTCACGTGATATTAAAACAAACTGTATACTTACTAGGTACTTTACAGACAATGGTCTACCTAGTATATAAAGCGTACGAACTAATATCGCTCAAATAAGCACATAGTACTGAGTTATGAACAAACCCTTGAGCTAGTGCAGAAACGAACTAGGAACGCATATTGGATATTGAACAGGCGGCGGTGGAAATTCATCATAAAACGTTTTTACTGGCGTCACTGTAAAGCCTTTGCGATCAAAGATTTATATTTCATATTTACAAATATAAGTTTTTCCATGAATACGTTAGCCATAGAATTAAAAACATACGCCAAGATCGTCGAAATAAAATTTCTAGAAAGGAAGTGAATTTATACTTGATCTCAAGTCTAAAAAATAAATTGCAACAAATAACCATTGAGATATTATCTGTGTTGCAACAATGTCGTACACAATATTTCCGCTTGAATTTTTTTTTTGAAGGAGAAGAGGATAACGCAGAATAGAAATTTCTCCAACCGGAAAGATGATGTATACCAAACACAAGTTCAGTGTGTGCTTTCGCTGGCTCGAACGGAACCAAGTACAGCGTGCAGCTCGCTACAGTGTGGTTAGTTCCAGAATAAACATTTCAGAGGCGGTTCATATGAAAAGAGAACCATTTCTTACGTATATAGATGAGAAATCCACTCGGTAAATTTCAGGTTCAGCGTTCGAATATCGCGTGTGTGTGTGCCATAGACCCATGGGAATATTCCTTTCTAACCCCCTCCCGGTTTTATATCTACCCCTATCCGCTATTATACGCTTCTGTATAGCGTGTATAGGTATGTATGTGTGAGCGGCTTGATTGATCTATTCACATTTTTTATGGTCGACCATGTTTATATCGCTATGATGCGCAAAGAGTACGTCATATGATATGATTCACAACATCAAGTTTCTAATTTTGTTTTCTTCTGCAAAAGTGAGTGAAGTACTAAATTCAAGTCTGCGCGACATCTATAACAGCTATAGACCCTTACAGATACCATATCTACTGGTAAAGTCTGTTGCGGCAACTATTTTTAGTAAATAAAACAAAAAGAGTGCTGCAAGTAGTTGTATTGTGTATGTATCATATAGAAGCATGAGTCAAATATATGTTTACTTCCTTTTACGAAGTAATAAGTAACTATTGTAATCACGAGAAAAAAAAACTCTAAATTTTAACAGAAATACACATTTTGACCTTCCCTGAATCGAGTCTGACTATTTTTGGAATGACGTCTGTGTGTGTGTGTCTGTGTGTGTATGTGCTCTACAGTCTATACTGTTGAAGATAAAATTATGAAACTTTAAAATTAAGATTTGTATATGACTGGGAAGAAAACCTCTTATTTTTGAAAATCATATTCAAACCGGAAGTGCATGTTTACTTGAGACCCTTTTTGCATATCTTCGAAACGGCTGCACTTACAGTAAAATAGTTATAATTAAAGTTAAAGATATTAATGATTTGAACAACTTTTGTTTGAAACATTTCTTCAAAAAGTGTACCAGTTACAAGATAATTGCTATTATCTTATTTATATTGCCATAGTTACATAGGTATGGAAAATTATATATAATAAATCGCATCTACTATGCATGTCAACTGTTTTAAATATTCCAATATTTTGACATTTAACATTTATTGTCAGTGTCACAAATAAGTTTAATGAAAAACCGTTACAAAGGTTAGTAAATAATTTAAAATATTATATATAAATATTTTCTCTGGTTTAAAGTTAATTTGAAAACTAAAAAATGCCTGGCCATAATAATTTTTAATAATATGTAATGAATAATGATATTTCTTTATACTACTATAAAATCCAACATTTAAAATCTAAAATAAATATGTTTTCTTTGGAAATCTGACAATAAAATAACTTTTTTTAAAAAAATTATTGGACAATGAATGAAAATATTTTCTTGAAATTTAAACATTTTATATTTTTATTTATATACTATCAAATCTAAATATACTGACTACGTAAAAGAAAGTTTAGGGCCAACACATGACCGATGTTTTAGACAGCTAATTTAAATTGCAAATAACTAATAAACAATACATTTAATATCAGTAGAAAGCAACCCTAATTCTTCTACCTAAAGCGCTGTTGAACTAGAATATCTGTAGCAAAAAAAAAACTATTTTCTTTATACACAATTCTACAAAATTACTTTAATTATAAAAGTATAACAGTGATACTTACAAATGCGTATAGAATTACGAGTTTATAGTCTTCAAATAAGATACTGAAAATTAACAATTGATCCATACTAAGAGAAACGTATTAATTTGTATGCGTTATGTAAAACAGTGTAACAAATAAAAATATATAGTCGCTTTAATGTGAATTTAAATTGTTATTTACTTTAATTTATTCTATTTCATGCAACAATGCAATTTATTTGATGTGTAGCGCTTAAATAACGCCAAATTAACCATTTGTATACTATGTTAATGTATTATAATTTGTTTTGATAGCCTACGAACTCTTATAAAATAATTAATAACATGGTATAATCTTTAAACACCTTCAGTAGAGAAAATGTCATGTAGTTAAATATCATAAATTCTATTCAACAAAGGTTGCAGAGGAAATATTGAAAAAGTCATCCGTGCACGTATATCACTTCGGCGAGCGGCGACATTTCCAATACGATAGTCATTTGACAACCATTCCAGAGTTCGACATGTTGTATGTCCCAGAGGCACACTACATTTTCGCGCATCTTAAAGGTCTGTCGTGTTCGAACGCGATCGTGTCAGCTCTTTATAATAATATCGATGGAGTCTTCGCTCTCGGTATGAGAAGGAGATTATCTACTGCCACCGCGCGGAATCCACGGAGACTTTGAATAATTACAAAGTTATCAAAGTGTTGCGGAAGAAAACGCACGAACCCTGGATCTGCTGACATAGGAACGTATCATGCACTACATTCAACTCTGTTTTTAATTACTGTTCGTGCTGCTGCTGATACAGAACATAAATATATCGTTTAGAATATTAGTCTTAGATCGTTATATTATAATGAAATATTTCGTCGAGTTTTACGTTTGATTATTTTCTTAAAAGATATATGAATAACGTTAGCGCACCCGGTAATAATTTTTACAAGTTTTGAGATATGAAAGCTCCATCAAGAATTCGCTATTTTGTTTTATCATTTTCAATATTATTCATTGTTTTACTATTAAAACAAAATATGATTTCTACATTAAATACTATTACATCTGTCTAATTATAACCAGCAATAATAGATTTTAATAGTCTAGATACGCAGGCAACAACCATACGTCATTTTGTAACTAAAACCTGCTAAAAACTTAGCAACATGAAATTTCCTGCTGGCTTAAAATACTATTGAAAATAACATGAAAAGTACTTATCAACAATTATTTAAAATAAAATAAACTGTCGTAGAATATCAATTTCATTTCAAAAATTATTATTTTGTCTAGTTTCACGACCTATTATAGAAGATTAACATTTTTTAAACTTATAAGTTGGTAATTTATACACATTTGCTACGTTTACATATACTTTTGTACCGTTGTTTATTTCGTTTGACGTTAATTTATTCGACTTTCAAAAACAAACCTATAAATGAATTGTAAACTTAGTTTATTATCAAGTTTCTAAAAAATAGATTTTGGATTTAAAATGTTCGATTCTTTAGTAAACGTACAATAGTAACTTTAGACAGTGACGTAAAATTGTTGCTTGCGTATCCGGACTATATTAAAATGTGAAGTCATAAAATTTGTAATTTTGTAAATATAATATAAAAGTCAATAAAAGCTCAAAATAATGGTATATTATTGAAGAAAAACTTGATTTCAAGTTGCGAAAAAATTCTCGGCGTCACATAAATGGTTGCAAAGCCGGACTGCCAAACCGTGAATTCCTCGTGTTAAGCTCAGGTTATAATTTGACAGAGATGATACATTAATTAGTTGTTTTGATGTTTTCATTGGCGGTTATTATAGCAAACGGAGCTCCGGCAAGTCTGGCAGCAATGATTGATGATGTTCTGGTATTGCCATCGCCTGTTACCCCTTCCATTTCTCACTCTAACAATTTCTAAAAGCGCGAGCGTTCACTGATTCGCAACACCCTTAAATATCACGTTTGCCATAGATAAAAATATATTTCCTACAGTCTATTGCTCGATATTTTCCCGATATTTAACCTCTTATGCGTTACCGTGGGAAGCTATCATTTACAATTGTTATTTTAGACAATCTACAAAAGACAATCAATTAATTTCAAAAATCACGTATATAATTGTTATTAAATTGTATGACACTATATAAGATTTCCTGAATATGTTATAATATCTAGGTTTACCAAAATTTAAAACATATGTAATACAATTAGCACATCGGTAAATTAGCTCTTGTAAAGTTGATAAACAACAAAATTTCGTTTTCATTTTTCAGTTGTTGAAAAACTATTCGTTAACTCGAAAATGTATTTATTTAATAAGTTAAAAGCAATATTATTTCTTACAATCTTTATTTGTTTTTTTTTTAAATATTTTGAAATAGATTTCAATTTATGCGCTAAGGATTTTTGAAATAACTTACCTTTTACTTATGAAACATTTATGGAACTCATTGTTTTTTTAATATTTTGATATTAAAACTAAATAAAATAACACAATACTGCAAAAAATTTGTGGAATTTATATAAGATGTAAAATCGTAAGGTATAACAGGATATTTTTTGTTGGTGGCATTATTAAAATATTCTTTGTGTAAAACAGAGATTGGTCGAAGATTTTATAACCTTCCATAAAACGGTAATGGTATTATTATAGCGTCGTTATTTGACGTTAAATACATTATATATAGTTACGCTAATTTTCACACGAAAATTTTAATGAATTTATGTAATGGAATTTATAGAATTATATTATTAGGCTATAAACTCGTATAATTAATGATATAATTTACTAAATTATTTTTCATTATTATTTGCATATTCTAAATTTTAAATATTGGATAGAATTTTTTATATGATTACATTTTTATTTGTTCTTTTTATGTTAGTATATATTTTTTATATAAATATGCAGCAATATATAATAGCTTTTATACCATAACATTACAGCTATGTAATTGTAATTATATCACCGCAAATGTCGTCATTATTACATTTTATACGCATCGTTTTGCATATTGGAAGGACAAACTATAATATTATATAATCTTAATTATAGAGTATGACATCACGGGGTGTCTGCAACGTAATAATGTGATCAATAACGTTACATGTTTCACAAAGACGTTTATATATTTTTTTATAAAATCCAAACATCCTTTTTTATTAAAATAATAATCAAAAACTATGATTTCGTTTAACGAATGTAAAATACGAATTTAAAGTGAGGCAGGAAAACTAAATTAAACAACAAATATAGCAGTGTATATACCTGGTGTAATGAAAGTAAATTGAAAATAAAACAGGATAGACAACATAAAAATTAAAAACTTTATCAGTAAAAAACCTAGAGTAAAAAGTTAATTACAACTTGTTTTACGAATAAATGGCCGCTGTATAATATAGTTTTAAAGAAACTTTAACGAGCTAACGGAAATATCAATTGTGACTTAGTATCGTCACTATTTTTAATTAACAAAGCTGTTTTATTTTCCTAACCGTATATACTTCAATAAATTTGTTAACATTAAGATATTCATCTGTATGAGAGTTATGAGTATATAACGACTTTTTGTAATATACTCTAGCTATTAGCATGGCAGTTATATAATATTTATGGTACAGTATTTTTTTTTTTATTACATGTTATTTTTGTAAGAGTAATGTATTTTTATAAATAATATTGCTATTTTGGCAAGTAAAATACATTATTACTTGTATTCAATTATTTGATAAGCTTTGTTTGAGTCACATAATTCAAAAACCTGATATATATCTCTTTTACTTTTTCAGAAATTGTAAAAACTTTTAGTATTATATGTAGTCAAAAAAAAAAACCTTAAGGTAATAAATATTCAAAAGTATTTATAAATATTAAAATTGTTTAAAAATAAGTATTTGATTCGCTAAAGACAAATTATTGTAGATTTATTAACAATACTCAAAATAACAATCGAAACTTCAATCAAACGTTAAAACTACTCATATTTGAAAAGTAAATTGGTATATTTTTATTGATTATAACATAATTTAAATATTCTAAAATAAAACTTAATTTATATTATATGTTTTTAATGAAAAACTGTTGTTTCAAAATCATTGGATTTTATATCGACCCAATTTGTGATATTTAAGAGTTTTGTTATCTAGAAAAATACATAAATGATTTTGTTTTTATTAATTATTTATATTTTTAAATTATGATTTTTAATCATTTATTCCGGACTTTGGTATTATTTAGAAGGATCTTTTGCTTTTTTTGAAATGTTAACACGCTTATTTACGTTAAAAATATGAATGTTTAAAGTTGACAGTAGGTATCACCTCTATTCTTGCGAAGAAAGAATAATAAATCGCAATGATTTGATTGACATATCTATTTAAATCGATTTCTTCATATAACCGCATTGCAAATAATAATTCAGCAACACTATACACGGAATAGAAGAGCATGTATAAAGAATTTAATAAATTTGAATGAAGCAAAAAAGTTTGCAAGGATATAGTTAAATGGCAAAAGATTGTCAAGTTATGCATGAGTGTACAGGGTTTTCTGCTACCCCATTTTATGGGAACAGGCATGAAATTATGTATGTATGTACTATAAAGTATTTGAATTTAGGATCCAGTGGTTATATTTTAATTTTTAATTATCGATTAGGCTCCCTTATAATTAAAATAATTTCTCCAAAGTAATACATTTATTTTAATGTATCATCCCACCTTTTACTGTTAAACTTTCCTAATTTTGTGAACTCTCATTAAATATCATTGTTTTACAAGTACACCGTAAACATCGTCTAATTTTATCTTAGGCATACAATCTCGTACAATGCGCCTTCTATAAATATTTAATCTTCAGTTTAATTAACTAACAGTATGATTTATCTTTGTTACAGGTGCAAGAAGTCACACGGCTCTGAATGACCTAGACTTGGAAACTGGTGAACGTTTGCCGAACTTCGTGACCCCGGGACAAACGTACCGGATTGCGACTGGAGCGACAGTGGTGCTACCGTGTCGCGTCACTGAACCAGGTAAACAACATTGTACGATTACATGTAACCTAATATTGACACGTCCGATAAACGAAATTTAACTTCACGCCATTGTCCGGTAGTAACTCGTTTCTCACACTTCGGCGCGGCGCGGCGCCGCGCGGCGCCGCAGACTTATTCAATACAGACTTTAATGTATTTTTTATATAAAAGAGTCAATATTGAATCTTTTACTTTTATGAATTGGGCAAATAACAATAATAAAGGTGTTTTATTAACTTTCCGTTGGTACATTCAATTAATTTGCTGAAGAGTTGCGCCAAGCAAATATCAACAGAAAATGAAAATATATAGAAATTAAATGCTTTCAATCTATTCTTCAAGGAATAAATGGATAACTATTCATGTGTATACATGCATAGCTTATAGAAATGCGTATTACATAAGAAGTGGGATAAATGTGCAAAACAATCGTTATTTAGTTTGTCTTTTTAAGGTGAACCACCAAGTTCGCTAAAAACATCGTGCCTTGCAAATGAAAACTAAAGAAATACTATTCGATGTGTATTTGCATTAAAAATGCTTGATAAAAATTTCATTTAATTTGAGCTAGTATTAATGGAGAAAAAAAAAACTATGAAAAAGTGCCTATTTTGGGGGTTTTTATTTTTTACCTCCAATAATACTAGTTAGAAATAAATGAAATTTTTATCATGCATTTTTAATGCAAATACACATCCAATGACATATTTTTTTCTAAAATTAAAACTTCCAAAATAGGCACTTTTTCATAGTTTTTATTTTTTTCTCCATTAATACAAACTCAAATTAAATGAAATTTTTACCAGGGATTTATTATGCAAATACACATCGAATGGTATTTTTTTTAAATTTTCATTTGCAATACACGATGTTTATCTAAACGAGCCTGATGGTTCACATTAAATATTTTTAATTGCAATTTTCACCGCAGAGTGAATAAATAATAATAATAGCCACTAACATAAATTTCTCTCATCATAAGTTTATTTACCACCTATATCTAAATCTAATAAAACATTCTTTGTTGGATTTCTTTAGAAGTTGTGAAAGTTATTTTCTTATCTCTTCAAGATATAAGAATGTAGATCACGCTACGTCCTTCGCAATTATCGATACCCAGATGAAAATATTTTAGATTACGTTTGTCTTCCAATCTTGAGAATATAGGACAGAGATACTTTTAAAAAATCTACGATTTTTCTGCCTTAGAACTAACACTAGAGAAAATGAAATAAGATGAAGTCATAGAAATGCAACCGAAGCAAGAATGTGGTTATAAAATCAAGATTGGGGTCAAGTATTGTTTTGTGTTGCCAAGAGCCGACCACTCAATCGATTTACGCCAAGGATATATTTCGGGGTGTGAAATCACAGTTGTAGCTTTAATTTCAGAAAAATATAAGTCGTCTTTGATGTGAACAATGCGGCGGTTTCTCATTTGGATCGCTTTAATAATGCATACTTCATTATTCGCGGCATTTGTGTCGCACACCGGTTTTTTATTGCACCGATAAACGGGTAACATTTCTTATTGTTTCGAGCGTCGTGGACCATAAACCATACATAATGGAATACCGTTGTAACGGGTAACGGTAATGCATCGAGACGCTGGTTAGGTTTTTACTGGTGGTATCGTTTTCCCGGTTCCCGGTTTACTTGCCAATGCATTCCATAAGATCGAAATACAGCAAAGAAGTTCTATTAGTCGCTCAAAAAGTTCTAAATCCTACTCTAAATATCATTTTCTTATGTTTTATCTTGAAGCAATAATAACTAAACTAACTTAATCCTCCAATTGGTCTACACGTTGTATTAAGATTGTCATATATAATTGAGAAGTTACGATAAATATTACTTGTTACTAAGCGTCTAAATGGGTGAGGAGGGGGCAGAATGCATGAAATCCATAAGCTTACACAAGTGATAACATCTTAACGAAGGGTATTTTTATTATTTGAGATTTTGCTCCAGTGTAATTTTGTGCTATTCGCCAACCAAACCAACTCAGTTGTCTACTCACGATTTTCATTACTTCATTAGCCGTCCGACCGAAACACGATAATGGCACTTTGTTTACGCTTTTTATAGCCCAGTGTGTTGTAGTTTTTACACTTAATGGTCCCCATCTTTTGTTCTTCACAACCAATCTAACCTCCTCTTCCGCCCCTGCACTCCTCCAAACCGATTTCATTTGCTAACATCATGTAACCCTACAGTACCTGGATTACAGAAATGGTAATGCCAGACCGTTTTTACTAATGGCGAATTACTTTTCCTTGTTCTGATATTTTCTAACAATTGCTCGATTTAATTTATCTCTTTAAATTTAAAGTTCACATAAAACAAATGGATAGATAAAAGTAATAACAGCTAAATAAAATTACGTACTTAATAGTTTTAGTACAGCTCTTATAATCGCTAATAAAGCTTATGCTAATATTAACAATGAAAAAATACAACATAGATTATAGGATCACGCATCAGACATTTGCACAAACTTATAATTGACGTCCAATGATGTCAGATTATTATTAAGGAAACTATTTTAGGTACTTTCATAGCATGATGCATGCTTAAATTGTTTTAAATATTCAGAATGCAAAAAGCTTTTAAATTAAATGTAAAATATTCAAATATTCTTCCATGGTATAATTTACTATAGCATAGTTATAAATGAAAGCTAGTATGACGTAAGTAGGTAAAAGTAGAAAACAGATAAATTTTTGTCCACCGAAATATTATACTCTCTGGTTTTTTATACCATGAAACGAAATAAAGTATAATTTAAAAAAATATCTAGTTTTTTCGTACAAACGTAACTCGATATTATTTAATTTTTTATTCTTTTATTTTTACTTTCTTTTATGAAGTAATAAGTAATAACGAAAAAAAAATCCTTGAAATTTTAACGGAAATACACCTTTTGACCTTCCCTGAATCGAGTCTGACTATTTTTGAAATGACGTCTGTATGTGTGTGTGTGTGCCTGTGCGTGTGTGTGTGTGTGTGTGTGGCTGTGAGCATTCTACAGCTTACACCGTTGAAGATAAAATTATGAAACTTTAAACTTAAGATTTGTATATGTCTGGGACAAAAATTATATATATATATATATATATATATATATATATTTATATATATAATATATATATATATATATATATATATATATATATTATATATATAAATATATATATATATATATATATATATATATATATATATATATATATATATATATATATATATATATATAAGATGAGACATTTTGTTAAATGACCTGTATGTGCAAACTTATAAAATTTACAGTAACTTTACTTTATGACTTTTATTTGCAGTATTTAACTGGAGTAAAATATTTCTCTCAGTGTTAGAGTGAAATCTGCTATATAGGAAAAGTTTTATAATTCAATTTAGCTCACTGCACTGCTGTCACTATGATGAACAAGCATATCTTCAACAATTCTTCATTTCATATTCACAGAGTCTGCTAAAACACCAAAGAAAGAGTAGGAAAAGAAATCGCAAATTCTCTAAGCTGCTGCTTTATTCATCTTGAACATCTGTTGCATGTTACATAAATTCACTCACGAGCACACTTAAAATCAAACAAAGATGCGAATATATGTGTTTTATTAGTAACTTGTGTACGTATGAAAAGATAAACACCGGTGCAACTTTTACACTGTGCTTACAAAGTTTATTCTCATACACAGAATTTTAAGTTTATAAATTATAGTAGGCTGTGGCATACGTTTGAAAACAAAATTTAACTGGAAACAGTTGCGATTTAGCGAAAATATCTTACCGTTTATTGCACACTTTAATATATTGGAAAACACATATATAATATGAGATTGTTCAAAATCTAGATTGAAAACGCTGTTCTCATGATTAGCTCTCAACAAATGTAAAAGGAACCCTTTTTAAATATCTTCGGTGCATTTAAAAAGATTTATATGTTTTTAAGTATGTAATGTAAGTTTCTTCAACTATTAATTAAACATAAGGACAGTGTTTTCAGATGGCAGGAATTATTCCTTTTTCGTAGCAATTTTAAAGTCCAGAGGGATCGTGGTGGGAAAAACGTAATACTGTAATTTGTAACGTACATTTTCTGTAGTACTGGAAAGGGTTAAATAAGCAGTGCACCGCTATTTAATTCAATAGACAACTCTGCAAGATTGCCAAGGAATGAAACGAAATTTATCTTCATCACAACTCCAACGCATCGCCGTCTCGCTTCTTCTTGTTGTGGCTTTTCTGATGCACAGTGCACTCCTTCTCGTTATTTCCTTTCGGAAAAGTTTGCATCCAGAAGACAGAGAAATATTGCTTTAAAGTTGCAACACAAATATTATTTTATTACCATATTTGAACTTATGGTAACTCTTCCATAAATACTTTTTAATGCTCCTGTTACGCAGGATTCTCATCATTAAAAAATAATGGATCATTCAATAAGCTACCTATATATCTTTACAGTTAATATTTTCGTAAAATAAATTATATTTATATTTTATGTACACTTACTTCTGCAACTACAGAATAAGATCTATTTCTATCATTTATTTTTATTTTAGTAACGAAATAAATATAAATGAAGATATAACTTACTCCCATATTCATAGATAATTAGAATCGCTTTTAAATCAAACCACCTTTTATTTCCAAAGAAACAATAAGTAAAATATTAAAATATCTGTAAATATTGTGTTTAATAGTTTTTCAATAAATCGGTGATTTACTAGAAAATTGCTTTCGATATTATTAGTTCTATAATATATATATTATAATAGTTGATTTCTATCAGTTTTGGTGTCTATCTTTCGTATCGGCAATAATGGAGCATTTTTTATTATTTTCTTATGATAAAAAACCAATAATGTTTTCCATTCCGTGTGAAGTGCTTTGTTGTACTAACAATGATAAAATTAGAAACTAAAACATGCAATAATAATAATAATAACCTGCTACCTGTTGTAAACAAAATTTCACTAAACTAAACAATTTAATTCACTTAATTATCATGTTCATTATTGTTTTACGGCTTTCAGTTATAATCTAAAAAATGTTTAAATACATCAAATAATTTGGAAATTTACGTAGATTTTGTTGGTATAACTATTATTTTTCTAAGTGCTTTTTAATGTGTACATTTTTTTTTTTGCGGGCCCAATATCTCCTGAAGTACGGCTTTGATTAGATTTAATTTACGACTGGATGGAATTGGGCCCCTACACAATATGTGTGCCAAATTTGGCTGAGATCGGTTTAGTATCTTCAGAGAAGAAGAGGTGAGGATGGTTGATCTTACGACTAGTGAGCGAGCGAGCGACCAACATGTTACCAAGTATTTGAAATATTTACATTTTCGTCATCAGGACGATAAATGACGAACTTTTTGTTAAGGAAATTTTTCAATCCGAGAATTTTACAGACTATTTATGCTAACAAACACTTAAGCTCTTCGGTACTACGTACGGCGAGCTAAAAAAGAGCGTTAACTGAATATATGGTATTTACCTAAAAGAATAAATCACATTATATTAGATACTTTTCCAGCTTTACCCTTAAATAAGGGATTACGTTATCATCAATTTAAATCACAGGACAAAAGTTTGAAGTAAATATAATCATCAAAGCCTATAACAGAGAACTCAGTTTACAATTCGAAGGTCATCCAATTTACGTAATGCAAATACTCTTTGAGAATAATGTTCAATTGATCTGTATCTCGTCGATTTTCGCATCCAAGGAGTCGAACCAATTGAAATAACAGTGACGCGGATGGTAGATTCCGTTCCGTAGTAATTTTAACTCGGATTGGGTTTTGGTTTTCCATTTTAATATATTTCAGTACAGTTTAGATCCTACCACAAATATCGATTCGGCTTGACTCTCTGGTTTTAACTCACTTTACGTGTTGTAGAATAAATCGACTCAAAAAATTACCATAATATAACTGTCAACATGTCATCTTCACATTTTTATGAGCAAAACGACGATGAATGCCTGACTGAATATCAAACAGTTTCGTAAAGGTTCTCCAATTTGAAAAGAAGATGTGTTGGTATAGTGTTATTAAATAAATTCATCTTTTCGGAAGGTGAGAATTCTAAATAAAAGCGAATACAATGTTTAGACACAGTAGCGTCTCGTGCTTTTTAAAATATCTGATAAACAAAAATAATATATCAAAATCAATGAAAATGCAAGATAATAAATAAATAAATCAGTTATCGATTACGTGGTTATAATTTACAGAACGCACCAAGAAGAGACGTAAACCAGAAGTGAAAATTATGATTAATACGAGATAATTTTCTAAATCAACTAAATAATAAATCTCTATTTTGAAAATTGTATTGAAAATATTAAAAATTGTTTCTTTATGCAATCGGAAACAAGTCAACTGAACGACAAAACTTGTTTTTAGCATACCAAAACGATGTGCCGTCGATAGTGCGGTACAAATTTTAGGTATCTATTCTGCATGCAACTCAGTCCTTTAACAACTATAGTTAACAATCTCCCATAAGAATAACAGCGTCCTATTTGGCCCTAACTGAATATAACATTTAAACTGCAGTGTAGGTGTAGGTATATAATAGCTAGTCACTTGGGGTTGGCACAAATTTTCTGGAACAAACATATTAGGTGGTCCCCAGGCTCAGATAGACGGCGCGCTACTGGACATCAGCAAGCAAAAAATGGAAAACTCAACGGAGCTCGATATCAACGATGATATTGTTTGTACGCGTATAGCATTTCTATCGGGCGTGTTGGGAACATGATAAATAACTAGAATCGACATCAGACTCTCAATAGGAGCGTGAAAAACCCATGTCAAATATTGTTAACAAGCAAGCGGAAATATCACAACCGAGCCGCGCTGCTGGCCCTCACCTCACCTCACCTCATCGCATAAAATGACACGAATGTACGGATTTAACACGAAGCGAAAACACAGACCAAATATGAGAGGCTATAGACCAGAACAGAAAAGGTTGAATTGAATTGTGTGTTTTGCTACAGCACAACGAACGACATATTGTTAAAGATGAAGATTTGCGAGACTTGTTCTGTTCACACGGACGACGCGACGTCGATGTTCTGTTTGTATGGAATAAGTGGTACCATCTAGACAGATACTCACTGAACTAAATCCACTTTTACTTACTTCAATCGAACATATTTATCGTGGGACAAACAAATCATATATTCTACTTTTAAATATATTTATTATAAAAAAACCATTACGAATTGCATTTTCGATACAGATGTGTCCTTTGCAGTAATGTATTAATTATTTATATGTCCACAAATTAATACCAGTGTCATGAACAGAAATTCCATTTTATACTATGTAATTAAATTAGTTTTTCTATCAATTATCTATATTTCACTGTAAGCAGATTACATCTAACTTAAAATTAGTTACTCCAACAATTAAGAACTTCGTTTTTCATTAGTTCTACTTAATTATTGTTAACGTCAACAACAGATTGTTAGATCTCAATCTTATTTCTCGGTTGTGTCGATGTAATGAGATGCTTCTTTTCTTTACAGATTTTTCTCTTCATTCAATTGAAATGTTCTTTTAAGTGTCTTATCCAATTCTTTGCGCATGCGTTTGAATTGATGTTTCTTAGTATAACTTGTTATCTGAATCGCACATGCACGTTTCTACAGTGTGATAAATATGCAGTGTGCAAAAGAAATAACAAAACTATTATATAACAAAACGTTACGAATATATTTTGCGCCAATATAATATCTTCTTTTCCACGGTTCACCAGTACACCATGTTCCACTTGTATGGTATAATACAGAGTTTGGTCTGTGCTCTGATAGAATATGTATGTATGTATACCATCTCAAAGATCAACCATGTGCAAAAGCAATATATATATATATAAATATATATATATATATATATATATATATATATATATATATATATATATTCTGAAAGAACAATTTTTACGCTGACATGAATTCCGCAAATCTAATTCATCTCAGAATGCAGTCCGTAAGATCAAGGAATAAACGTTTTCTACAGTTGAATAGTAAGTCTTTGTAATATTATTAGACCATTACCTGTTTCGTAAAGTAGAAATTTTAATGTTCAATTTTTATATATATACTAATAAATACCTGTCAAAAATTATTTATTTTATACTAAACACTTCGGAATAACTGGAATATGGAATTCAATTCTACCATTTCAATTATTAGATCACACGCTTTGAACCCACCGTACGTAAAACCGAAGAGCTAAAGCATTCGGTTGTACATCTGTAAGTATTTCGAATTGAAAAAAATCCTAAACAAAACATACGTCTTTCATCGACTTGAATCCAAAAATATATGTAGCTCATATATTTCGATATCAGTTGTCGCTCGTAAGACCAAAATCTGTCGCTATTTCTCCTCTGAAGGTACTGAACGGATTGAGTTTAAATTCAGTATACACAATCTATGAGTATACAAGTAGTGCCGCTCGCATTTTAATTCAACTAGGCTTTTTATTTCTGGAGTAAAAAGTAACGAAATATTTACTTTAGACAATTTTCGAACATACTAAAATAAAAACAAATATGTCCAATATATTTTTAATCTTGACATTTTAAAAAAATGTAAACTTTGTTTAGTACAAGAAACGTAAATAGATTCAATACTAAAATTATTCTCTAAATTATTTGTAATTTACAAATTTTCAGTGTACCCTTGCTACTCGGTTGCTGTGGTGTTATTTAATTTAATTGTATTTGGCCGAAGTCGCAATAGTCTTATCTAATTACAGAATTACGTCACAATTTCATTTAAGAAATCCAAGAGAACCACACGATCTGATAAAAAATACAACAGCGACATTTTCTATTTTAGCCCAATGTTGGATAGGTATATCGTATTAAGCAAGTTTGCACAGGTTGCTGGGTAGAAAGTTGTACCTATTAGGGAAAGACATTTTGCGAATATCAAGGAGCAAACGCCGTAAGACAATACGCCCGGAACTAAATAAGGTGCTTATTTATTTAAGCGGGTGGAAAGGATTGTTTAATTAGTTTCAAGAGCCGCGCGATTGTGTGCATGAAATGCAAGTGCGCAGGCTCCAATTTCTTATCGGTATTTACATAAAGTCTGTTCCACAAGTATTTATACTGTTTAAGTCAATTATAGTAAAAAATCAAAGCTTTCTGCAGCTTGTATAATTTATAAAAAAATATATTTAATTTTGCATTATTCGTTTTATTTAACTATCATTTTTATGATTCGAAATCTCCCTTAAACCAACGAAGATTGAGTTGTAATAGGATTCATGTATATTTTTCAAGTAACCTTTTGCGTTATATTTGACATTACTATTTTTCTAATTGTTGACTAACTTTGTCTGCGAAGCAACGAATTGAAGATTTTGAATAATTAATGAGTGTCCTGCCGATCTGAAGTTTTGGTAATACTCACAGCAAAGTCACACTAAATAATTAACAAATGGAGCTCGACGAAACCAGCGAAACCTGCGTCATTTCCGACAGATAATTAGAATTTCAAAAGCTTAGAATACCAGGACCTTGTCGTCGGCTGAGAATGCGCTAAGAAATACATCCATAATTTAAACATTGTACTTCGTCTCACGATCACAATCCATCCGCTGCGCCGTGGCTCCAACCAGCCTTCAAGCGGATACCAAAGCACACAGACAAGGGACAGCTTGTCTTCTTACTAGCAAAACTACAACACAGAAATCAATAAACATGCTATGAATTTACCTTGACGCATGTCATTTTCACCTATCTGTCTGTTATCCGTAGTTCGTAATTTAATTAACATTTGAAAACCGTGGTCAACGATCTAATAAAACAGAATTACTTATTTAGTAGATTTTATATTTATTGATAACAACTGTTAATAATAAATCCCTCGCTTCTTGCGTCATCATAAAACGGTACTACTCACGATATAGATCTTTTATATAATAGAAAAAAAAACTCGCATAACACTCCTGAGAGCTCCTAATATAACACGCATAATAGACCATCCAATATTCTAAAATCTCCAATAGTGTTTTTCCAAAATATATATGTAGTCAATAGTTACTCAAATTATGACTTCGAGCAAGCAGATATATTTATTCGTTTTCCTTGATTCAGTAGTACCTATACTCCAGATATGTATTTTAGTGTTAATATTGATTATTTGTGATAATAATATGATCCTTTTTTGTGCTCTATATATAGATGAGGTATTATTAAATGAGAAATACAAATATAAATTTTTCTCCGTAAGTGCCTATCGGAAAATATTAATTTTAAACTTTTTCTTCGATTTCTCTACAGAGTCGAATTCCCTGGGTTATCAAATAATTAAATCATATCTAGTTACCATAATGGTTTTCGATATCGGATACATCCCAATATTGACTTAACTAGGTCAAAGGTTCAGATTATTTAAACGTATAAAGTGTACACCAAATATTCTAATTAATTCCATTTTACGCAGATTATATAATTTCAGTTGCAAACAAAGTAAATTAAAAGGAAGTCTTTAACAAAAACCTCTAAGAGATTACAAGCTAATTATTAATAAATGCATTACTAAAATGGAAATGTAGACTTTCACTTGATACATTTTTACTTTCTTTTATGAAATATAAGTAAGTATTGTAATCACGAAAAAAACATTCTCGAAATTTTAACGGAAATACATCTTTTGACCTTCCCTGAATCGAGTCTGACTATTTTTGGAATGCCGTCTGTGTGTGTGTGTGTGTGTGTGTGTGTGTGTGTGTGTGTGTGTGTCTGTGTGTGTGGCTGTGTGCGCTCTACAGGTTACACATGGTCGATGTTATCTAACTACAGAGATGCCATTTAGGGAAAGATTGCGGTTCAAAATAATACTCGGAAATTTATAATTATTTATAAAGAAGTTTTATAATTTAAAAAAAAAATGCTAGTTTTATTATTTAAAATTATAATAACTTTAATTAAATTCATATATTAAACTTATCCGTTTTAATGCAGTTTTGTTCACTTAAACCACTATAGTTAGCTGTGTATACAATGTAACGTAATTTACACCATCTATTCCATTTATCTTCATCCATAATGAAATGCTGTTCAAGTGCCATGCAACGTAAATGCAGCAGATTGTTTTAATTATTAAACATGCACTATTAATTTACTCTCTATACATTTTGATGAAATTGTGTTTTCGTACATTTATGATTACTAAGCGCACCGCTCAAAAGGAATTCTTTATTCATAATGCAGCTGAATTTTTTGTCGTTGAATCGATTTTTAATATTTTTGCTATAAAGATTGAGTTTCTTAGTGAGGGAAATAAGAAGAGTTAAACTCTTAAGTAGACTACCGGGAAACATCTTGAACAAGGAAATGTTAATTGTTTGTATTTCTCTATTTTAATGATTTTTAGATTCAAAATGCATTTTAAAATATGTAATTTCTATTTTTCAACATTATTTATTATTGTCTAGATGTGAAGTAGTAGATGCGTTAATAGTTTTAGTATTATGTAAATGATAAGTCAGGAGGAAAAGAAAAGCATTTAAAAAACATTTACGGATTATAAATGAGATGCATGAAATGTGCCAAAGTAGGAAAAATTGTAGGAATTGTTGTACGCCAGTCGATTTCATAAAAAGGCGTATATGAATTAATGTAACTCATTTCATTATTAATGTTAATCAAGATTCTCAAAATTAATTTACATAAATCAACACAAAATATACACAAATGACAATTTCCGTCAGAACGTGACAAGCCAGCAGTGTTATCCCTATATATTTCACTTTTGTTTTATACAAATACGACATTCTGATATCATTCATCATTTCGCAAGTAATTAAAATATAACTAACATTAATCAGACCCTAAAAACCAGCTTGGGTTAAATATCAAAGGGCATTATGTACTTTTGTTCAGAATTTCAACACAACATTTCAGCCTATCCGTCTGAAAGAAATATGACTTTAAAAGCAGCGGTTGTCATTTCGTACTTTATCTCGCCGAAGAAAAAATGTTTTCTTTGCAATTTGCATATACTTTATCAGTTCATCAGCAGCATTACTCACGAGACAAGATATTTTTTTTTATTAATTACTGCAAGTTATCGCTCGTTTTATGAAAGAAAATTAACCCTCTTAAAGTAATCAATTTCTGATCTGGTTCCTATGTCATTTACCCTTCAGTTATGACGTGATAAAATGTAGAACTATTATCAATGGCAGGCTGATAAATTGTGCTTTATTTTAAATTTTTATTTTCTTCAATGCAGTACAAAAGGAAATATTACAATCATGAAATTACGAATTTTTCTCTGCAATGGTACGTTTCGCGATTTGATTCTATTATTGATGCAGAGTAGGTAAGTTATGAGATATGCTAGACTAAAATACTAAAATAGTGCAAAGATTGAAATATGGATAGTTAGATAAAGCAAATTCTCATAACATATAAGGTGTTTTTTTTTATATTATTAATTAAAGGATAGGCAACACATATGCAAACTTGTGTAATATGGCGTTATATTTTATGGTTGTACAGAGAACGCGCACTGGGCCGCGCTACCTTTTATTATCCGGAGCAGTTCTTATCGCATTGCCATATATTCTCACAAAACACTCCCAAGCGCGACAAAAAAAAAAGCGGTGTCGCCAAACAACGCTCCACTCTGCTTGCCTCGGAACTGGTGGTAAATTTCATGTGACGGCCTAAACAAACCTTTGTACAACATTCCTACCGCACCTCTCTTATCTTCCTGTTACACATACAATTCTTGTAAACTTACAAACAGGCTAACAAACAAACATTCAACGAAAAATAATATTTTTTGGCCACTTTATTTATTATAGTATCGGTTCCTACTTATTTAAAACATATATTTACTTTTATTTATAAACAACGAATAATTTACGCGTATATGTGTATATACGTGTATATATATATATATAAATATATATATATATATATATATATATATATATAAATATATATATATATATATATATATATATATATATATATATACATATATATATATATATATATATATATATATATATATATATATATATATATGTATATATATATATATATATATATATATATATATATATATATATATATATATATATATATATATATATATATATATATATATATATATATATATATATATATATATATATATATATATATATTACAAAACTTAAACATCTGCATTGTCTCGCACTGGACTTTTTTATACGCAGGTATATTTTATTTAGATGGACAAGGTATTAAAATATAAAAAAATTCAATTTCATATATGATTACCAAAACAGGTGACTCTCCCTGTATAATGTTGTCAAGAATGTATATTAACAATCTCAATTGTCTCTTAATTACAGGTAGTTACGTGATGGTATGGAAACGGGGCATTGCCGTGTTAACCGCGGGTCACGTGAAAGTTTCCCCGGATCCGCGAGTGCGTTTGCTGAGCAGTCCACCCGGTACTGTTAGTCTTCCGGGGCTGCCCGGTCTTTCAGGCGGCGGATACAGCCTTGAGTTGAGGGACGTGAGACCTCAAGATGCCGGCGATTACGTGTGCCAGATCGGCACGCTCGAACCCAGAGAGATCACTCACACCCTGGAGATACTTGGTAAGTCTTAAACCTTCGGCTAATTAGTGCGTTCGCTACGCGAATATTCGCCTAAGGCCTTTGTTCTTAATTAGGCACGTATCGAGTTGCTGATCATGGTTTATATTCACGGGGTTATAAGTTAATACATTTCTTGAAAACAGTACGTTTTTTATCGAAAACTACTTGAAATGACTTCTTATTTTTATTTTATTTATACAATTTAAATGGAACATTTTTTTTTATAAACTGTTTGTAAATCTTATTTACTTTATAGAAAAAGTTCTTTATATATTATTTTCAAATACATACTCAAATTTGGTTTGATTTAGAAATTTTATTAAAATACTTAAAAGCGTATTAACTGAATAGCAAATCTATTCTGAAACTGAACGTGAATTTAACGTGAACTTACAGTAACAAAATGAAACAATTTTATTTTATTTTGTCTTTAATAAATCACTCACTGTACGTAGTTGGATGTCCTCCTTCGACAAAGTTAATTAACGAAAGAAAGAAACATTTGAACCATGATTACTATAGGCTCAACAGTCTTGATTATCTTTTGATACTTATATTTTTTATCGTTTTCTCGGTATATAATTATAATACTATAAAAATACCAGTCTATTATTATTAAATACAAATATGTATTCCGGGCTTTTTCACTCCAGATTTCTTGATATATTTCGGAAATTCATTGGCATTCCAAACCAATAACCAAATATTCTGAACTGGACCCAAAAAACGCAATATCCATCTACATATTTGAGTAAGGTATACAACGTGACCAACGAAGTGCAGAATTTTGAAAGTCCTACGAATATTTGAGCAGCAATATTCAATTTAATATTTGTTCCTTCACTTGACTACCCATGCATATAGATAAATTTCTTCTATACATATATGCTGCTCTAAAAGTATGTATGTAATTAATAATATAAGAATAAGTTACAAATATGGAAAACTATACACTCGGAATACATCACATAAAATATGTATAGATGCACATATAGGAAAGACCAATGCAGCACATTGCAGATATTTTACTATAAAGCTACTTGTTTCCATGACATGCGGAACAAAACCACCATGTCTATCAGCTCCTCATCGATAGCACAAGTCAAAAATCACGCCCAGTAAATCCATTTCATTTCCCTTACTTACGTTTATTGCTATAGCAAATATGCGATTTCAAATAACGCTAACTGACTACCACATCGTTCCTGTAAAGTGCATTCAATTACCAACACTAAACGTGAACCATATGCTATACGGATACAAGTTCGCTAGTGTGCTTGTATCCGTCTATGAACGAAGGATTATCCCAAATACAGAGAACGTTTTTGTGCACATGTGTGCGTGTTTGTGTTCAGTAGATGGCGGTGGTTATTTTGTTAATGGCAGTCCCAATTGAAATGGATTAAACATCGGACTCTTGTATTAATTCAACAATTTGAAGCTGGTATGTGTTTCTAAAGATTGAATCTCGACGACCGTTGGTCTTTCTATCTGCCAGAGCATGTATTAATGTTTGTATCAATATAGCATAGATGAAAATTACAAAACTACAACAGCTTTCAATTTGGATTATGGTCGTTACCTACATGTTTTTTGGCAATGATGTTTTGCAATGATTTCTCTTCTAAAATTTTAAATAATTACAGGAACAGTAAAAATTTGATTATACGAAGTTTTATTTAAATACTCAATTAATATTTATCTTGAAAAGTCGAAAATGAATTTTATATAACAATTTAATTATAGTTACAATGAACTTGAAGCCCTGGAGTTGCCAATTTGTATACGCGAAGCTGTACTTATGGAAAAGACAAGTTGTTATTGTTGCATGTGTAACTTTTGCAATCTAGTGTACTTCATAACTTTATTTGCTTGAAAGTTACGTACTGACTTTCGCTTTACCGCAAAGTTAACTTCAACTTGTTCCACAGCTATCAATATTGATTTAAAACTGCGAAAACAGCTCCAAGAATTTAGATTTTATGACATATTTTCTAAGTATACGCTTTCAACACGTAATCATACATTATATATGTACCTATATATAACAAAATAAAGCATTTATTGCGTTATATTCAACAATCTTAATATAAAACGAAAAGTGAAACATATACAACATTTATATAGCGTATCTGCATCATTATCTCATTTATTAATCAATAGAAACTATTACAATACTCCTATATTGTGAAACTTCAAGGACTACTCGTATCATTTTCGTAATTAAATAAAGGAGCAATCATGTTTAGTTAAATATATATATATATATATATATATATATATATATATATATAAATTAATGGGAAACAATATCGTTACATACTATTATAATCCTTAGCTATTAATTATTCTGTAACAAGATCTATCTTTACCGATACATAAAATAGTCTTTGAGCTATTTCAATCACAACAATCTGAAACAACCAATTAAATGTTACTAACATTTTGACCTAAAGGAGAAACGGTAAATGTACTATGTAAACTTGGTGTGTATTATTATAATTCACGCACCATCTCCCTATGCTACAATCATTTAAGCAAACAGACCCCCGTGGAACAATAACTAGAACGTCAGATATTCTGCTTTGCATAGCGAACTATACGATTCTATGTTGAAGATAGTATCCGTTGTTACTATATGCCACATCTTCCATGTAGGTATAACGGCATGGCCTAAGGATATGAAATATTGGTATGCTAAAATAGATTTTCTAAAATAATCTCGCTAATCCAACAAATATATTCATAAATCAATCTATAGGTATACTTATTATTAAGAAGCTTACAGGAAATGCCCTGTAGGTATCGAACTAAATAAAAAAGTAACATTGATGCAAGCGCCAGTTTTACCAGCTTTTAAGGTTGTAAATAAATAGTTTTCGAGAGCTAATATTGTTATTTTCTTTCTGTTTATATAATTTTTTAAACAAACTAATATTTATAGATAAATGTGGCACTTGAAATATTTCTCCCCACTAATAAAACTATTTTAAACTGACTGGCAAGTCAGTTTGAACACGTTTTAATCAGTTGTTACTGTGACGTCATCGTTGCAACACTGAAATGAATTGGTTTGCAGTGTTTAAACGGTTTTTAATTCAGTGCATCGCTAAAAAACAGCTTAGGACTTTTTAGTTGCAGTTACATTAAAATATTTAATAATTTAATAATAATAGTAATAATAATAATAATATTTAAATGTGCCTATGTACAGTCGTCCATTTTGTGTACAAGGTACAGTGAGCAAGAACTAAACGTGATTTAGTTACTAAAAGAATAAAATGATACTGCACTCGCAGAAATATTACATTTTATAAAGCAAAATAATCTTTTATAAAGAGAATATTACAGCATACGTGATGTTTTATCCAAATTATATCTAGACAAGATGTAGAAGTATGCTATAACGTTAGCGTGCAACGCAGAGAAATAACAAACTATAGTATGCATTTCATATGTTTCTATTTGCATTCATATATTATTTATAAACTTGTTCTTTGTTCCTAAGGTCCTAAAATAGTGCTTTAGCGTTTAGTTACTAAGCCTTATTTACTTATAAAGCAGTTATAGGAGTTTTAAATTTACATTCGTAACTTTTTTAAACATTTATTATTTGATAAACAATTAATCTCCGATAAATTATATTCGAACAAATTAATTTTGAGCATATTGCGTAAAAGCAATTATTGCTAATTGAAATCCTTATTGCGCATTAATAAATATCACAAAATAATAATTAGTATTATCGCATATTATTATAAAACATGTTTATAGTTTTTATTATTCCACAAATAATGAAAACAACCCCGCATCGAGTACAAATGCGTCAAATTAAAAGTAACATTTGAGATATGATCGTAATCGAATTTCAAATCAATAACAGTAGAGAAAATACATCATATAGCAAATTTAAACCTTCATATCTTTTATATAACTAATGTACGAATAGTGTGTGTATGCAATGTATGTATGAAAATGAAAAATAAATTCTAACGTACATCCACTGACCCAAAAATTTAAAATTCTTCTGCCAGAACGAGATTTAAGGAATTCGTGAGGCATGAACATGCAGAAACCTATCTTTTAAAATACCGACGCGGCACGGTAGTGGCGAATGTAGTACCGCGCTGTAACCACCAGATCGTGGCAACGGGGTGTACCTAGTAGAAAACGAGAATTGGGAAGCTGCTGATGCAGAGGAGGGTGAAGGAAGAGATGAAGATTTAAATTATTCCACTTTGAATGTACAGCATTGATTCAACGGAGTGCAATGTAGCAATATCTTACATTTACAAAATGAGTAATATATACTTATAGATTAATAGCATCAGCATCCTATTCCTATATTAAAATTAAAATTATTACAAATTTTACTTCCTTATGCGAAGTAATAAGTAAATAATGTAATTATGAAAAGAATTGAAGACATGATTTTGACGGAAATACACCTTTTGGCCTTCCCTTAATCAAATCTAACTATTTTTGGAATGACGTCTGTGTCTGTGAACCAACCAAATACTCAAATTTATAATGATGAGATATTAAACTTAAAATTCGTATATGGCTCAGAGAAAACCATCAATTTTTAAATAATACATTGAAACTAGAACTGTATGTTTTTCCAATATCTGTTTCTGCACTTGTAGGAAATGTAGTTATATTCAAAACAAAAGATATAAGCATAAGTTTTATTTGATAAGTTTCTTTAAAAAGGGCGCCAGTAACAAGAAAATTGCTATTGAATTTCTTATGTTTGTTGCCATAGTTACGTACGTATGGAGATTTATATTTAATAAATCATATCAACTTTACCTGTCAAGTTTATAACAGAAAAATCAAATCCAATTATTTCGAATTTGACATCGATTGTCAAAAAATATATAGAGTGAGAAAGGTTTTACAGGCTATTAAAATATATGAAATATTGTGAGATATTTAATTTATTTGAAAATCAACAAATTTCTGGTCATAATAATTATTAATATACAATTTTTTTTCATTTTTCATTTTTTTGTATTTTATTATCCTTCTATTATCATATGTAGAAAAAGTCCATTGCGTACATATATATATATATATATATATATATATATATATATATATATATATATATATATATATATATATATATATATATATATACATATATATATATATATATATATATATATATATATATATATATATATATATATATATATATAGATATATATATATATATATATATATATATATATATATATATATATATATATATATATATATATATATATATATATATATATATATATATATATATATATATATATACGAGGGTGGTCTGAAAAGTTTCCGACCTAACAAAGATACAAGACATTTTTTCAGAATTTTTATTTTATTTTTCAACATACTCTCCTTGGAACTCTACACACTTCTCCCAGCGATGCTCCCATCTCTGTAACCCGTCCAAATAGTGCTCGGCGTTTTTCTCTGCAAAATAATTGTTCACGAAGGTGATTGCCTCTTCATTTGACGAAAATCTCTGTCCTCCGAGCGCAATTTTTAGATGAGGGAACAAAAAGAAGTCGCTTGGGGCTAGATCTGGTGAGTAAGGAGGATGGTCAAGCAGTTCAAACCGTAATTCGTGGATTTTCGCCATGGCAACCGCTGAGGTGTTTTTGGTCTAACGTGAGCATGTCTAAATGTTGATTTAATATGTGACAAATACGTTCTTTTGACATGTTCATAACCTCTGATATCTCTCTCACTTTAATTCGGCGGTCGTCTAGCACCATTTCGTGAACTTCGGCGATGTTTTCGTCGGTAGTTGCAGTTTTTGGACGTCCCGAACGTTCATCGTCTCCCAAGCTCTTACGGCCACGTTTAAATGCAGCTGCCCAAAATTTCACTGTGGTAAATGATGGTGCAGCATCCAACTCATCTTTGATTTGCGTGCGTATTGCCTTTCAAAACAAATATTTAATGACAGCTCGATACTCGATTGCCTTTTCAAAACACTCACATCAACTCACTCAAACGACTGTTACATAACAACTGCGCGTCCAAAATGGCTGAAACTTTGGTGAGTAACTGTCAACAGATGAACAACGAAATTCCCTAGCTTTTATTTACGAGTGCTACTATCTTCATGTTGAGGTCGGAAACTTTTCAGACCACCCTCGTATATATATATATATATATATATATATATATATATATATATATATATATATATATATATATATATGATACATTCTCTATTAGAAGAATGTTACCCTGTTTCTTTTGCTGCAAAATCAAAGTGGAATCAAGTATAGTGCAAAAGATATAGCAACGGTAACGGTGGTGGAGGCGTACAGTGGTGAGGCATTAGCAGTGATTTACATTGCGAGAAACCCTTATCTTGTTGCGAGAAACAATATGAGACTACTCTTACAAATGCATTCCACTGCGGCACTGGCTACAATAAATGTGTGTGAGAGAGAGAGATACACAGACTTCATCCTCGCACAGTGGTGTGCACAATATTTACAGAGCGGAACTTGCATCTTCGTTGCTCTTCCGTCTGATTAAAATCGTACGCCTTGGTATAAATGAAGGTACACCTCCAACCGTATAAACATTTAAGACTTTTCAAATAAATATCTACATCCACTAAGTATAACGCGACTCACATTTATTTATTAAGAACATGAACATTTTCCACATAGCGTTTTCCAGTGATTGTTTTACGGAGCACTTCTAAGACTATTAGTTGTTCTTAGTTTATGATAATGCACTCAGCAGAAAACAAGTTAGTTTCACAGAAACTAGCATTTTCACTCTTTGGATTTAATTCGAAATTGTTGTTATAATCATAACTTTTAGTGTTCCGTGTTTGTTAATTATGAAGCAATTCAGTAAATTGAAAAAAATTATCTTTCTTTGCACTAAAATTTGCATAGTCACGTTCAAATATGCTACATTTAAAGTATATTAGTAGAAAGCTGTCCTTTCTTTTTTGTTAGATCGTACACAGAATAGTACAGGTTGTTCACTCTTAAAAACGCATTCCAATATGATGACAACTAATTTGATATATTGTAGCATTAAAAAACACTTAGCAGTAATTATTGAAGAGGACTAGGAATTAAAAAATTTTGCCTACCAACATTTCTCTAAACACAAAATATGATATTATGAATGGCACATAAAAAAAGGTTTAAATACAGAAAAAAATGCAATAATATTAAAACGCCTGGTGTAAAAACACCATATCTCAATTGTATACCCGGACATTTCGGTATGAAACATTAAATCCCCCCACAGGCTCTAAAGCCGTTGGAAATCTAAAAGTTTTATTCAACACTGTCTACGTCATCCGTTTGAAATGTACCGGACGAACACGCCCAAAAAAAATCAAATCCTTCTTTGTTGTCCGTCCTGTTGATACGTATACATAGACTATGCGGTTTTATTTCAACGCAATGAGAAGCAAAGAACAATTCACTCCACTACATTACAACTCTCCTTTCCGCTCATACAAATAAGTTCCGCGCAATTCACGTATGAATGTAGCTATACAAATAGTATGTGTATTGTGTTTCTGCAATCTTTTTTTTTTCAATACAGTGAAATCCGCCTACGCAATTTCATACACATATAATCATAATTTTTATAATCAGTTTATCATCAATACTATATTAAATTTTTCAGAAAGTAACCCTAGTTAATTCATCATTTAAAAATACGACTACCAGTTGTTGAATACAAGCACGGGATGTTATGAAAAAGACTAGTCAAGTTCTCTTTCTGACGTCATTCATGCCTTGCAATACATAAGATTTTTAACAATTACATTTTTTGGTGTACTACCTTGTGGAAGTAGTTTTCTTTGTTATTGGTGTATTCAGAACGTAGTTTTATGATTTTGTAACTCTCCCCATATGCAACACTCAGTTGGTCACTGATAGTTACGGTATTTTGACAGTTTACGTGCTTCATTCAGTCAGTCAGTCAATCAGTCGGTGTGCTAGTCTATCATATTACAAGTATTATATAGGATGGGCCATCTGTTGGTTTCTTTTTGAAGTGAGTGTTATTTTGACAGTTCGCAACACTGACGCGATTGACATTCATAAATATATAGTGTCGAACCTCCGCTGCTACATGTCTATCAATGTCAAGCGCGTCAGTGTTGCAAACTGTCGAAATAACGCGCAACTTCAAAAAAAACCAACAGATGGCCCATCCTATATTATATTTTCTAAATTCTAATTGACGATTCCTATCTGTCTGTTCGTGTTTCAAATCGTTATCTTGAATGTTTTATAATATAAATAAATGATTGATATCAGAATGTATTGGCAACAAAACGTTCTTAATTTATCATTTCGTTTAAATATTTAAATGCAATCTCAACTCCCTTTAATATTGGTATAATTTATTGCAAAAATTATGTACATTAATGTAAAATATATAATTAGATTTCTGTTTTAATCTCGCCAATTGTTATTATGGCAATTGAATTTATTTTGATTTCAAATTTTATTAATAAAGACCAATATTTTTTCATTTTAGTTATTTAACCATTGGTTATATAATAAATTATATAACCATTGGTTTAATTTAAAAATAATATTCGAAGAATTTCGATTTAGAACGATTGTTACAACAAGCGTATTTTATAAGCTACGTAGCTTGAAAAGTGTTGCAATTTCGTTATTTTCTTGATTACTATACTTAATGTTCTTCAACCAAGGTATACGAACATAAAAATATTGACACACATAGTTAAGCTGCAACCTCAAAAAATTTACAACACATGAAAACATGTACTTACGTGTAAGAAAAAACAATAAATTTAGATCAAAGTGATACTGATATACATAGCGTTGCAGCGTAACGTATACGTTATCCCGTATATGGTTGGTAGTCGTTTTACGGGTAGGTAGCATGTGATTGCATTATTGTTTTCAGCACGTTTGCTGTACAACACGTTGAAATATATTAGCACCGTGCTCGCTGAACCATGTAATCGCGTTTTCATAATTCTTTTTCTATTGACGTTTTGTGTACAAATTTTAGTTTCCATCGATGTGATGGTGTATTGTTTTGGACGCCTGCCGCGCCGCGTCGCGTCGCGTCGCTTTACACACGATTTACCCTCTGAACGATGCCTTTGTACCCCGTGCACGGATGCATCTACTTTCACACGTGCACACTATGTGTATATGTGTAATTTACGAACAATTTAAACAGGATGCATGCGTTTTTCTATATTTTCTCGCGCTTCACCGTAAATCAGTACAATTGTCCAGTTAAATACTGGCAATGATCAAATTCACATTTTACATTACAGATACACTGATAATAAATTGAATGCTATCTATCAACCAAATAACAAACACAAATCGCGTATGCTATTTAAATTTCGTTGTTTATAAAAATTATTTGAATCTAATAAATTGAGTAAAATTTGATTTGTTTATTTATAAAATGTACTAAATTCGATATTCTTGATTTTTATGGGCAATTCGATTATTTATCTACAGTGGTGCCATAATTTAGCCAAAAATAATTATTCCATGATTATATAATAAACTATTCTATAAAACATCTGTAATGAATTGCCCTAAACTTTCTTATACGTAGTCAGTATATTTTGATTTGATAGTATATAAATTAATATATAAAAATGTTTAAATTTCAAGAATTTCATTCATTATTTAGAGGTAGGTGATAATAATAACCACGAAAGAGTTAAAATCGAGATAGTAACTGTAATAATCATTTTGAGCTTATAATCATATAAGTACTTAATAACCCTTTTTTATGAATTACGAAATTATTTGCTTGAATGTATTTTTGTGTTTTCACCAATACACTTTTTTTTCGTAATTTAATATTCGAGGAATTTTGTAATTAAAATTTTAATTTCTAAAATTAAAACGCTAGGAATTATTTTGGCATCTCTTAATTTAAAGAGCGAACAGCAGCACAAAAAGGCCGTTGGCGTTTGAGAGCAGTGACGTCTTGCGGTGACGAAACAGTTTCACTTCCTTGTGGATACAGCTTTAAAATGAACAAGCTATTAAAGGGACCCAAGGCGGCAGGTGTACGCCCTGACAAATGACAAAACATCACAACTTTTATATAAATGAACAGAGTTTCTAAGGGCTCGTTTTTTTATCAATTTCTCTCTCGCTCTTGTTCGGTCGCTCCGCAATGTACTACAGTGGATTCAAGGATTTACAGTTGGTCAGATACGTTTTTTATATAGAACGGAGTTTATATACAATATATACACTTCGCAAGTACGAACGTGTTTATCTTCCATCACGTACCTGGAGAATTGAAACAAGATTTAGTTATTAGTCCAACTTTTTCAGTATTACCTACTTTATGAGGTTCGAAAATTGTTCAGCAAAGTGAAATGTAATTGGTAAATTTCTACTGAATTTTCATCATATTTTTGACTGCTATATAAGCAAACAAATTTAAAGGCTCGCCATTTATTATTTAGTACATATTTCATAAAACTCAAATATGTAGGTCATACATTACAACATCTAATGTGACAATTGCATCAATGTTTTATACGTTCTTGCTATTCTAGTTTATATATATATATATATATATATATATATATATATATATATATATGTGTGTGTATATATATATATATATATATATATATATATATATATATATATATATATATATATAGCAGGAAATTTCATGTTGATAAGTTTTTAGCAGGTTTTAGTTACAAAATGACGTAAAGTTGTTGCCTGCGTATCTGGACTATAGAAGCCTACTTAAAAAGCATTTCTCAAAAAACCATAACACATAAATCGTAAGTAATTTCAAATATCTGTTCAATAATTTTTTTTAGAAAACTATATAGCCTTTCATTTGTTAAATATGTATTTTTTAATTACCTCATAATTTTTCTTAAAATAGACAAAACCTAGAATCGACTTCAAGTATCACTTCTAGTAAGTTAATGATTTCAGAAACTAGTCTGCACTTTTAAATTTAATATAAAAAATATAGTTTTTCATAATATTCAGTTACAGTGGCATGATCAGTATGGCTTCAGAGACACTTAAACCGGATACTTCCGTTAAACTCTCGAATTAGAACATTTTCGTAATTACAAAAAAGACTAACATATTTCGGATAAGATAGTCAAAATATTGCAGAAACACATTTCTTCGATGATACATGCAAATAATTTTAAAAATAGTAGCAAATTTGTTCCTTTGTAGATTTGAAGGTTAAATGTATGTTTTGTTTCCTTATTATTCGTGAAACTTTAATTTCATTATTGAATCTCGTATTAGTACGAGAAAAAACTGAAAATAAAGTATGTATTTTTACGAGTACCGCGCATCGTAGACAAAATCCGGCCGTAAATTTCGAGGTAATCTGGCACTCGAGGCAGTTCGATTCGGTTTGCAAACCAAACACACACGATACATACATACATACATACACAATCCAACAGTAGTAAATTACTCGTATATTTGAAAAAAATTGGAATATACATAAGAGAAGCCATGTATGATGGTATTTCGTATAAAATAATATCCAATCCTTATTAAATGGTAACGGGAAAACAGGTATTTAAATCATTTCTGATCATCGTGCTAATATCCTTTATATATATATATATATATATATATATATATATATATATATATATATATATATATTTAATGCTGTAAGTTATTCTAAAACCTAAAAAGTTGACTACATCTAGATGTATAAATCATTTGTACTTACAGGAAATATAAACTTCGTACCCCTATTATTTATAGATGTATTTGTGACAATCTTCTAGCCCGTAAGTACCTACACCCTCCATAGTTAAATATTCTTTTTGACGTCTAGAAAATTTATGAGATCGTTTTTAAATCCTTGAAAACCAAAGTTTTTTACTCTATCAATAAAATTGCTTACATCCATAGAAGATACTGTCAAATGTGATAGTTTACGGGCTAGAAACGGAATTTCGGGTAAACAATTAGTGAAGAGTCGAAGCAAAAATATATGGTGTGTTTGATGTGAATGTTGAATGGATAAATATGATTAAAATTTTATTACGTATTTTATGACATACATCAAATTTTTTGATCAAGAAGTCTGTTGACTATTGCATATAATGGGATTGAAATTCTTTTTAGATATTCAATCAAAAGATAAACATAAGAAATATTTTTTTATTTAACGCTTCGGCAGGATCCAAAAATAGAATATTACTTCTTAATTTAAAGTATACATTTGTGATATTGATTTATTAGAAAAAATACAGGCAAATTTTTGTATAAAGTCAGGTGTAAAATTGTTTAGACTTCAGAAAGTATATTGATTATTTTATTGGTGTGAATTTTTTAGTTGGACATTATTAAAATTAGTAGCGCTTAAAAAATGAACGGCGCAGCTAATAACGTATAATTATATTTATTTCTGTAGAAGATAATAATCAAACATATATTTTTAGAAGTAAAAAATAATTTTTGTAAAACTCCTTATATTGCAAAAATATATATTTTATTATAAAATATTTTCATTATATGCGTTAGATGTCTGCTTTTGAGGAATAACTTTGGCCCTTAAAAAATCTATTATTTCTTGACTGACAGGCTCGATAGCTGAACCTGAACTTTCATCTGGTATATCAATAACTGTATCCCTACCATATGGTTTTGACTCTGCTTCGAGTGGATTTGCTACATTTTCTGGTATTTCATCTCCAGTACTTAATCGATTTTCCGCTAGGCTACTCTTTTCTAGTTCACCGTCATTATTTTCACTCTCAGACTCTTCACTGGTTTCACTATTGCTTGTTTTATCACTATCATCATCTTCATCACTTGAACTAATTTCGTTGCTAAATTTCTTTTGGAATGACGTATTATATATTTGCTGATAAATCAGTTCATAGAATTCATTTGCTGTTGCATTCTTTGGTTCAAACTCTATTATTAGCTTACAATATTTGAAAGCTCTTTCGTAATCCTTCGCCATGACAGCCGTTAGAAATTCAGCTATAATATCGGTTGTAGCCAAATTTTTTGCATTTAGTCGCTCTGCTAGGCGATCTAGTTTTTTATTTTCTTTTTCTTTACTATTCATTTTCTTTCTCTTAGAACCTCTAATCATTTTACTAAAAGGTTTAGCAACTGATTGTGCGTCATGATTATCGCTGCTCGTTGGAACTGTGTCAATATTGAGTCTATTTTTTACTGTTATACCTGCCATTTTTTTTTTATTTGATTCACTCGTCATTTTTGTATTTTAACTTCAGAATTTTGTTTCGTTTTTCTTGAACTACTGTGATGTTAAAGACAATCGTCTAATTTATTACGTCTGTCAAATTTAAACAAAATTACTTGAATATTGTATTAATTTAGAATAAATAGAGTGAAAGTGCACTGTTTGTATAGTAACCCAAATCACTAACGCCTGCGAAAAGTTACACTTGTCAAAGAAACGCATCACATCAAAATTAATATACGTACATAAATGTTATAAATATAATGGAAGCTTAATTTTATTTATATTTAAACATCGCTTCTCACTTTATACCAATAAAACAATTCACTAAAATTTCAAAATATATTCGTTAATTTCATATATATTCTATATGAAAAGTTTTGCTGTCATAAATAACAAATGAGCAACTATATCCAATAAACATCGGCCATGTATTGCTCCTAAACTTTCTTAACCCATATTTTCATTCATTATGATCAATAAAATTTATTTTCTAATTTCTAAAAAAAGCATATTTATTTTAGATTTAAAATGTTCGATTCTATAGTAACATAAAGAAAAATTATTAAAAATGATGATGGCCGGACATTGTTTAGTCTTCAAATAAACTTTAAACCAAAGAAAATATTTTCATATACTATCTTAAATTATTTACTAACCTTTGTAACGGGTTTTCACTAAATTTATTTGTGACACTGACAATAAATGATAAATGTCAAAATATTTGAATATTTAAAACAGTTGACATGCATAGTACAATAGATACGAAGTATTATAGTATATAATTTTCCATACCTATGTAACTATGGCAATATAAATAAGATAATAGCAATTTTCTCGTAACTGGTACACTTTTTGAAGAAATGTTCAAATCATTAATATCTTTAACTTTAATTATAACTATTTTACTGTAAGTGCAGCCGTTTCGAAGATATGCAAAAAGTGTCTCAAGTAAACATGCACTTCCGGTTTGAATATGCATTTCAAAAATAGAAGGTTTTCTTCCCAGGCATATACAAATCTTAAGTTTAAAGTTTCATAATTTTATTTTCAACAGTGTAGGCTATAGAGCGCATACACGTGTGTGCACACAGACACACACACACACACAGACGTCATTCCAAAAATAGTCAGACTCGATTCAGGAAGGTCAAAAGGTGTATTTTCGTTAAAATTTCGAGATTTTTTTTTTCATGATTACAAAACTTACTTATTACTTCATAAAAGAAAGTAAAAAGCATCAGATATGAAATAATATATTCCTACATTCAAGTTTAGGACCCTACTAGCACTTATTGCTTTTATATTACATGCAAAGTATAGGTATTTGTTAATTGTGAATTTTATCTTTTTACTTGCCATAGTAACAGGTTTGGAAAATTATATATAATAAATCGTATCTACTATGCATGTCAACTGTTTTAAATATTCAAATATTTTGACATTTATCATTTATTGTCAGTGTCACAAATAAATTTAGTGAAAACCCGTTACAAAGGTTAGTAAATAATTTAAAATATTATATTTAACTATTTTCTCTGGTTTAAAGTTAATTTGAAAACTAAAAAATGCCCGGCCATAATAATTTTTAATAATATGTAATGAATAATTATATTTTCTTTATACTTCCATAAAATCCAACATTTAAAATCTAAAATACATATGTTTTCTTTGGAAATCGGATAATAAACTAACTTTACAATTTATTGGACAACGAATGAAAATATTTTCTTGAAATGTAAACATTTTATATTTTAATTTATATACTATCAAATCAAAATATACTGACTACGTAAAAAAAAGTTTAGAGCCAACACATGGCCGATGTTTTTTCCTATTATTATACTTGTCAAACACCCTTAAGTACATAGTTAAGCTCAATACACTTATGGACGCTTTTACTATGTTATTATAGTATAATTACGTAATCATATTATTATAGAACACAATATTATTTCCACATGAAAATAGTGCAAGTTTTACAATTATATTTATCACTAAACTTGTTATAAAACCAATTTAACTTTTAGATTATGTATATTTAGCAAAAAATTTATTGTTTTTTGCTTTTGCTAACATAACTAAAAATATAGATTAAAATAATGAATTGCTTGTGAAAATATATAAAGATTGGAAAAGTTTTGTTTATGTACTTCTACAAAATACGCAAACTTCTAAGATGTTTATAAATTCGCATTAGTAACTCTCTCTGAATTAAATGAGATATATGAAATGGAAACACATTTAATCATTGCTATTTAGATTCTGAGACTATTACTACTACTACGTCCTGACATAACGCATCGCGATTTAATAAATGATTAGCCTATTCTACAAACAGATGAAAACAAATATGTTTCATTTGTAATATAGCGGATGTCGAATTCACATAAGAAGAACATTTTGTGGCATGAATCATATACTTTTTACATATAATCATATGGAGTGTAGTGATGATTCATGCCACAAAAATGTTCTTCTTATGTGAATTCGCCTATATGTAGTTCCATATGTAAGTAAAACTGTGTGTATTCGTTGCAAATACGTGATCGACAAATATCTCGTTATTACCAGTGAAATAGAATTGGATGTGAAACGTTGTACCGCATCAGAATTACATTGTTTCCATGTTCCAAATTTGCATCCGTATCGCGTTCCTTTCCATCTCTTCTTCGATCTCTTCAAACAACTTCAGTCAGTCTCCCCACTCTTTTGCATGAAAACTGGTTTGGTCTCGTCGCTTGTGCTTGGCAAGCCCACTTCGATCCTTAATTGTCATTGAAAATTCAGTTTTGTTTGATATGCGTGACGGAACTTGCGACTATCATTCTGATCGCAGTATTCTGTGTTTGTTCTCCGATTTCTCTCTGTTCATCAAGTTCTCTTAGTCGGTTGCTTGCTTTGCGGCGAGAAAGCAGAAAACGGCTTCCAAGAGATCACTAAGCATACCATTAGCCAGTGACGTAACTAGGAAAAGAGGACGACCTAATATTATTGATACATTTAATCCTAACTTTAATTAAGATTATTCTATATACTCTATATGTTCTTATACATTATATATAAAATATTTATATTGTTTAAATACATTTTTTTTTAAAAATGACTAAAATATAAATAGAAACTGAAATTAAAATTTGAATTATAAATTAAGCATAGAATTAATAACCTTGTACAGTAAGCATTTAAAAATGCTAAATGATGACATCTTAATTGCAATCTTTTAATTATAATTACCATTGACTTCATAGGTCTAATTAAGAAAAATGATCGTAGAATGACGTCATCATTCAGATAAATCTTATTATAAAGTAATAGGCAACACGTAGAGTCAATAAAATAACTTTTGGCAACAGTGCATTTATTTTCTAATAAGTATAAATAAATAAATGAAAATTTGATTTTCCCGAAGAGATTTATAAATTTGTTGCTACGCTACTGAAATGAGATAGCTTCTGCCATCTTGGCTATGGTTCCGTTAAACACTTGAGCATCATTCACATGAATAGAAATTCACCGTCTCTGATCTGATTGCTTTTGTTTGAATACTGTGCATTTTTTAATAAAGACGTTATATAAGATTCTATAGAGAATAAAGATACCGCAGCAAAAGCAGCGGAACCACTCGAAAACACTGGTAACATCCCTTTGTTCAGATTCAACCGATTTAATTCGGTTTCCAATCGCCAATTATTATCGTCTCATTCTCTTTTTTGCTTCGTCAGAAACCGTTGAATTATTTATTGGGAATTGCGTTATCGAAGAATATAAAATGAGAATATTTTAGGCAGATTCAAGTTACTGTATAAAATAATTGAACGGTCAAAATTGTAGTTGTATAAATGTTTTAATAAATAAATCTAATTAGAATCAGTTTTTTTCTAAGTTACTCAAATCGCTACTGACAAAATTCAAAATCAGTGTTTCTAGAAAAACCATCAACTAGTTTCGGTGACACATGCGATTCTTCTTTATATACTTCAGTACCCAATGAAGTTTGTGATTACTTCAGACTGACCACAGATGCTTTTTCTTCTTCTTTCGTCAAAGGAAAGTCGATTTTCGCTCTACTTAAAGATATATCCCTTGATTAGAAATCAGTAGATACGCATTAATATTGTGATATTTAAATAATAGTATGGGAATAGGCTATGTATTTAATTTATAATCACACACTTTTATCATTGAAATATAATTCGATTTTAATAACGGTTGTCGGCATTTTAATTGACGCTATACATTATGAAACTTGAGATTGTTTAGTATGAAATTACTATGGATCAATAGCGAATACATAAACACATTTGTTTGCACGGAAACTAAATATTATCATTAAATCTATTCGTTTTTCCCGCACTTAATATTCGTAAACTACATTATTTAGTAATTTGAGATACTATATTTATTCATTGGAACCAGAAATGGCCAAAATGTGTTAATTTACACTTTTCGATCAAAAACTAACGTTTATTTGAAATAATTATTAATAATTATGATGTTTCCAATACGTTAGAGAAACAAAAATAGCTCACAAACATATTTTGGTGCATAGGCTAAAAATTGCATCAATTTATTTTATATGGTAGAAGAAACCATGACGACCATTTAAGTATTAAGCATTTCTTAATAGCTATTTATTGCACGTTGCATTGATAAATAAATAATTATGAATAATTAAATTTAATTCTTCATTAAATCATGTGTAATAAGTTTACTCATATATATATATATATATATATATATATATATATATATATATATATATATATATATTTATATATATATATATATATATATATATATATATATATATATATATATATATATATTTATATATATATATATATATATATATATATATATATATATATATATATATTTATATATATATATATATATATATATATATATATATATATATATATATATATATGTGCATATCCAACAAGTTTGGTTTATAAATAAATGTAACCCTTTCAGTAATCCTGGATCCCTTCTCATATTAGGTAATTAAAATAGGCGTTTCATACTTAATAAATGTTTCATGTCAAATGTAAAGCCGAGCAGGAGTAGGAGTTTCTATAATCATTATTGCGTAGGTAACAGTATGTCAAAGTGTCTGACAACTCCCTAACTAGTACTTAAAAGCTTAAATGTCACTGACATACAAGTTTAAATATCAAGAGTTTGCAGATACAAAGTAACTTTCTAGCAAAGTTTTACTATAATTGCTATTAGGTTTTGTAATTATCATAGCTTTATATATTGCAAATTACGATTAATTTATTTCTAAATAATTATTCAACAATTACTAAAGTTAACACTTTGTCGACCAATGTAAATATGAATAAAAATGGTTCACAATTTACGTTACGGTTTACCATTGTGTTATATAAACAAAGCATTATCATATGTGTGTTTAAACTAGAGAGAGGTTGTTACAGTACAATAAGATATACACGTTAGGCAAGTGCTCATTGTGTTGATATTTGAAACATGCAAACAGATTTAACATTAAGATTTACACATGTTATTCGCGTGGAAGTTCAAGGTACAGTTGCCTAAACAACAGATGAAGCTCTATTGCCATAGCGGTCATATATCAAAGGTACACCGCGTGGGTATATAAGACCGCTAAGCAGTATATTTCTGATTTCACAGCGTCTATTCAGGTTCTCTTTAATTTAACACTAAGTAGTTCTACAAGGCCACTTCTTATTTTGCCGCTAGATTTATATAAATACGTCATTTTGATTTGTTTACCCTCAATTTGCGAGCTTGGCATTAAAGATAATAATATTATAATTTTTAAGTAGTGAAAACAAAGTATTATAAGCAATATTACTGCTATAAACGTAATAAGTGACGTCATCAATTTAGAATATGCTCTTAAGAGTGAATATACGATATATGTGTGTGTCTGTGTGTCTATATATAAGTTTTGATGATGATAAAAGTATATCACATGTCATCTATCTAATCAATCAACATTAAGATAATAAATCAAATAAATCGCCGTTCTTTTTTGTCAAACCAACGAACCATATTTGCACCAAAAGGTTCGCATTCATGCTTTATCACATTTTGTCTCATAGTTTTGTTATCCTACCTCCAACAGAACATTGTGCGTGAGCTTGTTTGGACAAAAAGATTTCCGCTAACCAGATGGATGAATAATGCAGAAACTGCCATCACCGACCGGTTGGTTTGTCATCCACTCTCTCGCATTGCTGGTTGCTAGTGGTGGTTTAGTTGATGATACCCACAGATTGCGTTCACCTTCTATCTTTCTCTTCCTCTTTCGCATCCTTTTCTAGCTGTGCCATTCTATTTACGATACAACGATACCTGTCCCAGCTAACACGATTTGCATCTTAATCAAATTATACAACAAAATACTATCTAAATGACGGTTGGAGCGCCACACATCAAAACTTGAGATGATGTTATCAAATTGTTTATTTCGTTAATGGATTAATTGTAAATATTTAGTGATTCAGAAATAAATTATGATATAAATTAAATTAACTAATTGTGCTACTCTAAATTGATGTAGATTGGGTTGGTTTATCAGAAAAATTTAATGGTCAAGGTCCATTAATGATAATCACGGTTCAGTAACAAAATTTGATTTTAACAAGAATTTAATGAAACTATATAATGTTTTAATGCAATTTCAATTTATATATTAACGTATTTATAGAATATTATAACCAATTTTAACTATTTTTAATTTCCAGAGAAACAAACACGATTTGTATTTTATCAATAAAATGAAGTTCTCCTTGTAGGAGTTCGTCAATATTTAACCAGCACATCTAACAATGACAGCGACATCATAAACTTTAAAAGAACCACTTTTTGCTAGAGGAAAAATCTTTTTTTGAACCCTGTATGACTTAGATATCCTTTCTACCTATCTCATAATCGTTATAGGGTAAGTAAAAATGGATATCTGATTCATTATAGTATAACGGATTAAAAATCCTGTCGACTATAAGAGATATATATATATAAATATATATATATATATATATATATATATATATATATATATATATATATACATATATATATATATATATATATATATATATATATATATATATATATATACATATATATATATATATATATATATATATATATATATATATGTATACAAGCATTATATTTCATATCATTTTGACAAATGAAAATCTTGTATTTGAGAAAGATGGTAAAAGAAAGAGATAAAACATTCTTCCTCGGGTACAATTATCTTGGGTCACGGGCTTTGGTGAATAAACAGAATTGTGCGTATATAAAATATTCATACATTTTGTTCCAATCATGATTCAGAGACACAGAGTAATGCAAGTTTTGAATTATATAATTTGCAATTCAAATATCAAAATACGAATGTTTCACCAACGTCATATCTGGTTGTTGGTTCTGTGTATATACATGTTTCTGTTTATACGTCACCATTAACTTGTCCACTATATTAATATTTTTCACGTCCCAAAAGTGCAATTTTTTCTTTAATTTCCCCGGGCACTGATACTTGTTTCGTTTGCAAATTTATTATATTATTTTTTGTTAATCTATATTTATCATAGTATTTATATTTAATTATTGAATCACAGTGTGCTTTCTACATGGTTTTAATTAAATTTACAGCTGTTAATGTTCCGCAATTTAAAAAAAATATATTGGCAACATCAAAAAAAATTATTAACGAGATCCTGAAATGTAATTATTTTCCAATATTGTAAGATATGAATATTTGGGTAAAATAAGGATAGAAAATCGTCAATTATTTTTAGTATGAATTGTAATTCAGAACAAACACTAATTATATTAAAAAATATATTTACCATATTATTTGAAAGAAACATTAAGGTCAAATAACTGATTAAAATAACGCTAGAAAAATATAAATAAACTATAGTAGGTATATTAATTTTTGATGTGGAAAATAATGATTTTTCTGGTTATTCCTGTGTTTATAAACTTAAGTTTGAACTATGAACCCTTAAGATAGTGCCCAGAAGTAAAAACCTTATTACGTCCTTGAGAATAAAAATTGTTTTCTGCATATTTTACTTGTAATTAACACAAAAGTAGATTTATTTTAATAAATATTTATCGATCGTATTCGTTGTAAATTGCGGAGGACTATTAGTTAAATTATTTTGAAATAACAATAAGATATTTTGCAGCTCCTTAAGGATAACAACGTTGGTAAAAAAAATTGTTTTGTATTTTTCATATTGTTTGTAAATGTAATAAGTTAAGATTATTTACTTCTAAATTGGAGCATATATTTAATTTAGTAAGATACTGAACATTTAAAAACACTTTAATCCCATAGTTAGAATAGTAAAACTTTAAACTTGAGAGGGTCAAAATATTAAATATATTCTATGTGAACTCCATCTGTTTCATAAAGTGGTACTGATTGTTTAAATCATTCGAATTAAGGACATAACAAAGATTTATCGAAATGCGATCGAAGTATCCGATACGAAAATCTTGGTTCTTTCCAGTTAAGCTCATTTATTGAAGCAATTCAACTGCGATTTTACAACTATTTCTAGATCTAGACGAACAGAAAATAAAGCAATTGAACGAAAAGAATGATGAAGAAAAAAAAAACGGTGTTCGAACAAAGGAAAGCGTTGGTAGTAACTATACAAACATAAAATCTAACAACTGAGACTCCTTTCAAACGACATTGTACATAAATAAAAACCAAAACCGATTTATTTAATCTTCAACGACAAACACAATCAAAATCGGGCTTGGCACTTTATATAAATGTCATTAGATAGATTTCAAGTAGATTGGACTCCCAGTAGAGAGGCCGACCGCAATTTTATTTATTCAAATTTAACTTTCAAACCCACAACTTAATACTTTAATCTATCTGGTTACATTAGGCAAGTAAACCACAAACTGAAAAAACACAAATAACCTAAATCAAACTACAATTAGTTAAAAAAAAGCAATAAATGATATTATCTCTGAATCTAGTTAACATCCTTACATATTATAAATTCATTCCAAAATCTACATAATATCTATAGGTTTGGTAAATGTACATTTTACTTTTTGCGAAAATAGTTTTCCTTAAATATTAATGTAACGCCTAAGCATATGCATCCCATGATGCTTGTCAGCTGTTTTAAGTTTACAAATTGCTCCAATTAGAATTAAATATACTGGGAAACGCATTTGAAGTCTAAAGAGAAAGTATGTCCAATCAAAACAGTCGCTAAATGTTTTCCGTTGATCTGTTACAGTGTATGCTGTAAACTTTAGTATCTAAGCTCCACCCATATCGTTAACCGTTGCACTACCTGTTTACACGCTTTAACGATCGTTGGGGCGATGCTGACGTCACGTCCTCTTTCAAAGCTATCGCTTAAAGATACTAAATCTGAACGGCAAAAGTAAATTTCATCTTATAGAATGAAACGAATTGCGGTCAAGTTGCTTTTAATGAATTCTTACTAGTGTATCTTTTTCTATTTTCGCTTGACGTCATTTGGGTCATGGTTTTAGTTGAAAAGCTTCGATTTACATCGCTAAAACATAAGTCTATGCAGTTTTGTAATTTATTTACGAGCAGCCGTAGCTATGGTTACGTATATACATATGTAATGAGCAGCAATGCAATGTTAATTTGTGTCATGAATCTATCTTATATTTTAAGCTCCTTACTGTATGTTAAAACAGTTTAATGCATTTAATACTCAAATAATATAATTCCTGCTGTAATTGGTTGAATTTATAAGCTGTTAAAATAACGTAACTATCACAACGAAAAGTAAGTATGAGGTGTAAATTACGTAAATGAAAAACGATATACGTTCCTAATACACCATAGCAAGAAAAACGATTACAATAAATTTTGTTATTGCGCAATAAAAAAAGACTAGAAAATAGATTTTTCGTCATATATACATAACTGATTATTTATACACAAGAAAAAATATGCATAACCTACATATAAAAAAGAAGCACAACAATTTAAAAGCAAAATAAAACCTATTTACATGCTTATATAACAACATTTGGAGTATCGGAAGTAGTTGAAATAAATCATTTTTATTGTTTTACGCATGTGCGCCTCTAGATGCAGTTCGGAGTGCGCGTAGTCGCCCTCCCTAAAAGACACTAACAATATATTATTTTTCAATTACTTAGTGGAACCATAACGCTGCGAGCGATTCCCACTTTCATGACATCCGTTATGACTGCGAGGGAAAAATGACCTTTGCGAGTTTTTTTTTTTTCGGAAACGCGTGTCTCTTGCCCGGAAGTTATGTATCGTTGCAACAACGGAAATACGTCAACAGGTCGGCCGGTAAATTGTGAGCACACTACACTATTTACGTTCTCTACTGCGCCGCACTATATTTCGGAAACAAGAGATGATTCATAATGTAACATCATTAAATATCTAGCCACACAAATCATAATTTATAGACAATCTCTTTTGCTGTAAGAAACAAACTCCACTGTTTATACGAATAAAACAACTAGTGATAGTTGAGTTCTTATAAAAATCCAATGTGAAAATTTAACTGCATATATTTTTACTTTCTTTTACGAAGTAATAAGTAAGTATTGTAATCACGAAAAAAAAAATTTCTCGAAATTTTTACGGAAATACAACTTTTGACCTTCCCTGAATTGAGTCTGCCTATTTTTGGAATGACGTCTGTGTGTGTGTGTGTGTCTGTGTGTCTGTGTGTCTGTGTGCCTGTGTGTATGCGCTCTACAGCCTACACCGTTGAAGATAAAATTATGAAACTTTAAACTTGAGATTTGTATAGGCCTGGGGCGAAAACCTCCTATTTTTGAAAAGCATATTCAAACCGGAAGTGCATGTTTACTTAAGACTTTTTTTTCAATTTCTGCAATATCTCTGAAACGGCTATACTTGCAGTAAAAATAGTTAGAATAACATTGAAAGATATTAGTATTCTCCACAACTTTTGTTTGAAACATTTCTTCAAAAAGTGTACCAGTTACAAGAAAATTGCTATTATCCTATTTATATTGCCATAGTTACATGGGTATGGAAAATTATATATAATAAATCGCATCTACTATGCATGTCAATTGTTTTAAATATTTCAATATTTTGACATTTAACATTTATTGTTAGTGTTACAAATTAGTTTAGTGAAAAAGCGTTACAAGGGCTAGTAAATAATTTAAAATATTATATATAAATATTTTCTCTGGTTTAAAGTTAATTTGAAAACTAAAAAATGCCCGGCCATAATAATTTTTAATAATATGTAATGAATAATAATATTTTCTTTATACTACTATAAAATCCAACATTTAAAATCTGAATTACATATCGTATGTTATCTTTGGTAATCTGACAATAAACTAACTTTACACTTTTATTGGACAATGAATGAAAATATTTTCTTGAAATTTTTACATTTCATATTTTATTTATATACAATCAAATCTAAATATACTGACTACGTAAAAGAAAGTTTAGGGCCAATACATGGCCGATGTTTATTATTTATTTTCTGTAAAATGAAATCCACTATATATATATATATATATATATATATATATATATAATATATATATATATATATATATATATATATATATATATATATATATATATATATATATATATATATATATATATATATATATATATATATATATATATATATATATATATATATATATATAATATATATATATATATATATATATTTATATATGTATATATATATATATATATATATATTATATATATATATATATAATGTATTTCCTGAACAAGAAGTTATGTATATAATAAAAAAAAATTTTGTAACGAGAAATCCAAACAAAGAAAAATCAAAGCAACTAATAAATTCTATATATGTATAAAAGCACGTATTTTATTCGTTCTTATTTTGCATAAAGTGCTGAATAGAGAAGGCGCGGCCAAGAATAAAGAAATGTGTGCTATGCTCGCGGTAAATTTAATATCTACGCTACTTTTTCACGGAGATTTAAGAGTACGTCTTTATTATCATATAACAGCCATAAACCATCCTAAATCCAAAATAGGCGGGATGAGTTTCGCTTCTCTTTTTCGTCTTTTACAACTAGATCCCAAACCGCGTCCGGTGGCGCTTGTGTGTCGACAGTATAAATGCTCTGATGACATTAATTAAACGATCCCTAGAATGTTGTTTTTGTCCCTGAAAAAGGAGGAGTTCACGTGTCAGTTTTAATTCAGAATACGCAGCTGAAAATTAATGACTGACTGAAACGACTAAGTGCCCGTTTTACCTAAACAAAAGTTATTCCTTAATATGCGGCGAGCCTCTACTTAGAATTTTTGTTCGAAGAGAAAAAAAATTATCATAGTATTTTTGTTATTATTTTTGATACTCTTCCTTCCTATATGCATAATATTGACCACTCAAACGCTTAAGGATCATTCATGACACTGCTTTCTCCACGTCAAATTTTATGAGCGTAAAACTTGACGCGACGTATCGTAACGTTTTTAAGACTTCCAATCTTGCAAGTATTATCTTTACCCAGCACAAGATAAAATTTAATAAAATCGAATTGAAATCACATTTCATATTGGTGTTAATTTTTCGTTATTTTTACTAAAAATATTTCTCAATTGAATTGTAGTCGAAAAGAGTTTTTTGTTTTAAATTTTCAACGCTGTTATTTTTAATCAAATTTGTTTAATATATCTTTATCCTTCATTACATTCTCCGTGTTAATTAAATGCGACAAATTTCAATGTTTTGGCTAACCTCAAGTTATATCCCATAACTATCATGTTTAAATTTAGTAATAGATATCACCGGAAACCATCTTGTATCCTACTCATATATTAAGTAATAATACTCATTCATATGCACATACATGCATGTGTGTATGTATGTTGGGTTGTGCGGTGAGGGCTGGGGGAGCGGTGGCTGGGGGTGAGAGAGTGAGAAAAAATAGAGAGAGAGAGAGAGAGAATATAAAATGGTGTTCGTATATTACTTATACATATATGGTATATGATGGACAGAAGGATATACGGGTATAGCATGCGCGATGTTATAATTTGAAATTTGAAAAATCTGTCTGCACATGCCATAATAACATTACGGTATCAAAATGATACGGCACACGTAACGAATGATAAAATAAGCCTCGTTTGACCCTACGTCGTCTAATTTTAATTCAGATACCCTTTTCACAATTTCCGGGTTAGATGTGTTCTGTTTGTTTTGGTATCGTATTAAATAATTTATCAACAACAATACTTATATACGCTACTTAATGACATGTTTCTTTTTCAATTAAACTGCATGCAGTAATGTAGAAAATATAGTTTACTTCAAGTAGGATAATTTATATATTTAATGGTAACATAGAATATAAACTAGTTTTATAATAGCCAGAAATTAGTATGTTTTTAATTATGATGAATTTTCTAATCTTTTAATTATATTTCACGAAGACATAATTGAGTATTATAACGAACAATTTAAAAATGGAATATCCATTTTTAATTATTTATAAAATGATAACATTTACATTGATTAACATCAGCCATAAACTTACTTTTACGTATATTTAGATTTGATAATATATAAATAAAAACGTTTAAATTTCAAGAAAATATTTTCATTCATTGTCCAATAAAATTGTAAAGTTAGTCTATTGTCAGATTTCCAAAGAAAACATATGTATTTTAGATTTTAAATGTTGGATTTTATAGTAGTATAAAGAAAATATCATTATTCATTAAACATATTATTAAAAATTATTAAGGCCGGGCATTTTTTAGTTTTCAAATTAACTTTAAACCTGAGAAAATATTTATATATAATATTTTAAATTATTTACTAACCTTTGTAACGCTTTTTCACTAAACTTATTTGAGACACTGACAATAAACGTTAAATGTCAACATATTTGAATTTTTAAAACAATTGACATGCATAGTAGATACGATTTATTATATATAATTTTCATACCTATGTAACTAAGGCAATATAAATAGGATAATAGCAATTTTCTCGTAACTGGTACACTTATTGACGAAATGTTTCAAACAAAAGTTGTTCAAATCATTAATATCTTTAATTTTATTATAACTATTTTACTGTAAGTGCAGCCGTTTCGAAGATTTGCAAAAAGTGTCTGAAGTAAACATGCACTTCCGGTTTGAATATGCTTTTCAAAAATAGGAGGTTTTCGCCCCAGGCGTATACAAATCTTAAGTTTAAAGTTTCATAATTTAATCTTCAACAGTGTAGCCTGTAGAGCGCTACACACACACACACACACACACACACACACACGACACACACACACACAGACGTCATTCCAAATATAGTCAGACTCGATTCAGGGAAGGTCAAAAGGTGTATTTCCGTTAAAATTTCGAGAATTTATTTTTTCGTGATTACAATACTTACTTATTACTTCGTTCGTAAAAGAAAGTAAAAATTGTAAAATGAATACACCTTGAATTTTGACATTTATATTTTAGGACCCTTTCCTATCTAAACAGTTATATTGCGTATAAAATCTGGCGTCCGGCCTATCTATTTTTTATAGTGCAATATTAATTAGTTTAAGTTCGTTTACAATTGCACTAAAATAATTCTGGTACAAAAGCACTTACACACACACGGATTTACTTCTGATATTTCAACTTCTTACCATCAACGCAGCGTATAGATAACTCAGTCATAATGCCAATAACGAGCTTCTTCCTAAGTACATTTTAGAAATTACCCACCATTATTCCAGCATAAATCTTTTGTTTCAATTCAATTATTCTCTAACATGTATCTACAACCGCATTATCATATTATGTTGTCAGAAAGTTTTAATGTCAGACACAAGACATTAATTATGTAAAGCAATAACTACACCTTACCTATAGTTCCGACCAAACTTCTACGAAACAAGACATTATAAGATACTCTTGCAGACTTACAATTTTGCTTCTTGATACAGGATACCAACTGAATAGCTAACAGAGAATGAAGTACACCTAATGTAATTTTGTTTACCTGTTGGTTTTAAATAAACAATAGAAAATCATTTTGAATAAAGTCTTTTACGTAATACACTAAAACGTCAGTTTATTTTTCAAAATGCACTAACTAATTAAAGAATAATTCCGTAGTTTAAATTATTTTATGTATTATACATGCTATTTGCCACTTGAAGTGTTTTGTGACCTCCAGAAAAAGTTCACAAGAAATATTGAATCTCCGCGTTTAGTGGTATTTTTTTAAAAATTGGTATATTGAGTTCTGTGCAAAAATATAGAAAAAAGTCTAATTTAAATCATATATAGTTTAAGAAACTTGTGTTGTTCACTTATTGGTACAAATTATGTATGTATATATTTTGAGAATATTAGAACATAGTTTTCAGCATTTTGAATTTTTTGATTGACAGTGCCTCTATATGTAACAAGGAGATAACTATACCTAGTCCTTTTTAATTTGAATTTCAAAAATATTCTTTGAAATCTAAATCGCATGAGCGAGTGAAAATTTAAATTTTAAATTATTCTTTACGCGTATAAACTCGCGCACAATGTACGATAGATAGGTATCACGTTTGGTAGCAAAATATATAGGTCGGTTGGCTCATCTCAGACTGAACGTATAGGTAGACGTAGATGTACCACAACGTTGACGTTTTGAGGCGCAACAAAACCGAATGATTAATGAACGACGTCAGATTCTGGCGAAAATATAAAAATTAAGAGCGCCGATAATCGATGGTTGGTTACGTGCAACTTGGCATCTTCTCCGCAAACACTATCAACTTTTAATTATATTCCAACGCCACCAAAGAGACAGCAATTTATTATAAATCATGTTTATCTTGTATTTTCTTTATTATTTTCCTTTTCTTTTTGATATTCTTCCGCAAGTATCAATAAAGTTAATCAATTAATCTACTCAGCTTTATCACAAGCACTTGAAAATTGTTTTTTTTTAATTCATGAATATTATTAATCTTTGTCGTAACATATTAAATATCTCTACTACGCCAAGACTTCCACATAGATAATATAGTCAACTGAGATGACTTACATGTCAAACTTACTAAATTTTAAGTTCGACTTAAATTAAGTTAGCAAACCCAATAACGTCTATTTGTGTGTCTACCTGTCTGTTTAATAAATATCGTGATCACGTAATTTGTTGAAATTGAAGTTTTACCGTCAACGTCCAATTTAAAAAACCTTAAATCAATACTAATTATTTTCTCTAGAAAAATGTAAATTATGTTTGCTTCACATACAAGATGATTCTATGATTTGCACGTAGTATTTGAGGCGATACTTTAATTCATTTTGATCACGTGTAATCAATACAATAGTTATGTGTTTTGGAATACATCATACCTACCTACTCCTATATGGAAGTCCAGTGCAGGACACTGCAGATATTTAATTTTGCTTACGCAAGTTTATGGGGACCGAATATAATAATTTAGTATATGTTTTATTTAAATAATAAATTCAATGTTTATAAGGTTTTATAATACCTAATAATATATAACATAATGAATGAAACTTATAAATCAAATGTGTAATTTGCATATGCAAGTATTTCTTTGTATTTTAAATTCAATTTTAGAAATTCCTTTGTACATATACCTTATATGGTTATATAGGTTAGCAATGTATTTTAGATTTTAAGCAAGATAATAATTTAATAGTTTAACATATAATTAAAAAGTCGGCACTTCAAGACCTATAACAAGGAATTGTTTACGTAGTACAATCGTTTTCAATTTCACTCACATAATAAAAACGAAATCCGCAAAGCTATAATTGTTGTACCACATCGTATCACATTTCAGTATTTTATTAAACATAAAAGAT
>JADQWA010000212.1:183920-186899 GCA_018344505.1 Nebria ingens riversi
AACAACAATATATATAATAACAACTACACTTTTGGTGAATAAGAGTTTTAAATCTTGATATAGAAGTAGTATTCTTTGCTGTGATGTTTTCCAATCGTAAAGTTTCAGTTAATTTCCTGTTATTTGGCTTCTTCATTATCAAAGGTATAGAATCAATTCTTTGAAAATCCTAGCATTTTCTTATCTGTTCGGACATGATTAAATATATGTGGTACTAATAACGAAAGCAAGAATCCATGAAAACGTAGAAATACACGTTCAAAATACATCAGATACCATAACAAAAAAAATACTATTTCTACTAAGGTGTAGAACGAACATTTACCAACATAATTTAAATAACCTCATTCTAAATGGTGCCGATATTAAAACACTGAAGAAATCTATTAAACTAAAGTTATGTCTTTGTTGTGATACGACTTCGTTGTCGAATCGTGCCATCTTTCGCAGCATCCAAATAATACGCCTACTGCCGATTAACTCGCGCTAATGGGCATAAACAGGAACGTTATAAAATACCAATATCGCCTCCTGCACCGTATCGATTTTAGTTGAAAGTTTCCCCGTAACTGATACTCAAGATCAAGTAAATCTCGCACAAAATTTATCGCGGTTATATATGTACTAATCCGTTCTATGCGAAGATTGTTGAAGCGATACCAATTAGTCTACAAGTGACCCTGAACTGAAACTAACGTGTGCCAGAAGGTCGTTTTACAAACTTCAGTTTCAGTGTACACCGTCTTTGATGAGACTATATGACTTCACTCAATGCGTCTCCACAAGACTCTGAAACTACAAAATAAATCAGTTCTCTTTCCGACACGCGTCAGTCTGAAAACTTTCTTCTTTTCGAACAATTTGTTAGTTTACTGTCAAGTACAATGTATAGGACATTTCTCAATATACTTTAACAATATTTTTAGTTTTTTAGTACCCGTGATTGATATCTTATAGTAACTAAAACATTTGTTTGTTTTTTCAATTTTGTTTTTGTTTTTTATGCGAGTGTATTCGATTAGCTCAAAATCGGCATTTGAGGTAATAAAGGTGAAAGCAGTTTAATATATTAAATATATTGATAACTGAAGCCTGAATTTGTGAAAAAAGTTTGGACTATATAAATCTCAATTCATATCTGCGTCGTGGTACAAAATATTGCATTACCAACGAAAACCCTGAATAATGATGGTGTTTATTATGTTTTTATCTTATGATACTCAAAACCAATATTAAACCAGTGTGGGTGATTTTTATTCGGGCGTAGGAAGCCAGTTGAATATTCAGGACAAATTTGAACTCGAAATTTAACCATAAGTATAAAAATAATAAAACAATATTATACCAATAAAAAAGTTGAGTATATAACACACCAGTTATTTTTAATTAAAAACAAAACGCACAGGTAGTAATGTATCAAACTTCTGCTCGTTGAAATACGATTCCCTTCATTCGAAAACAATTTTTCCAAACTAGATATGAAATATGGTGAATTACTAGATTTTTTTGCAAATATAGTTGTATTGACGTAGTGGTTTTTGCTACTGAATTTTCGTGAAATATATCGTGATATGTAGGAAAGAATTCAGAATTTTTTCAGTAAGTAATTTGAAAACCTTGATGTTTATCGTCATGTGATTCAAGCCATCTAAACAATTCAAGGAATCTTTGGTATGTAACATGTCATTAGTTTCGTAAGAAAAATGTAGGGTAACAAAAGTTCCGAGTGCTTTCATTTCGGTGGTACGAATAGTAATTCCTGGTCCGTGTCATTATTTTCCCCGTCTAGTAGATAGTGGCGCTGCTATGTGTGGTTTTCACTTGAAGTCCTTGGAATTTTCCGGGCTTCGGGTCAACAAGGGGCAATCAGGCTGATGGTGGTCCGGCACGCATCTCTGCCAACTTATGTTATATCGCAGTTAAATGTTATGAGCTACCGTGAAAAGCTTATATCTAAAGCCTGTTTTACACTAGTATCTTGTATGTTATTAAATAGTCTTATTAACTTTTTACTTGGATAGAAAATTGCATATCTTCTGAGTGACATATAATACACATACGTTCTTAAGAACTAACCATCAAAATAAGATTAAAATTGAAAAATAAATAAGTTTAAAGTTAGAGCGTGTCAAACATGCTTTAGAAGTATTTAGCGTTATATATGTGCATAGATATTTAGCAGCTCGTTATCGTCAAGCCCCTAGCATTTGAGGCCGAAATGAACTGCTCCGTAAGATTAATGTGTTTTAATTGTAGATAACAGCGAAAAATGCGTCTTATACATGACATATACTGCGTAATATAAAAAGGCGGAAGATTGGCATCGTCTAACAGTAAAACCTGTCGTAAAAATATATTAGTGCGTCACTTTCTAAATAACAATGTGCCCCTAATCTTAAATAGCTTTTCATACAAAATTTATCAAAATCTTAAAAGCATTTCACTTTTATCACGTCTACAAATACAATTAAATTATATATTGTAGAATTGAGTAATTTGCACGTTTTTATAAAATTTACTAGCTGTCAAAAATTGTAGGTTCGATATTTAATAAATCATTAAACTTTAGTCGTGAAATTACTAAATTATTGATTCTTTCAAATAATATATAAAAATTATCCAGTGACGAAATATTGCTTCTAATGCGATATATTTCTCAAAAACATTGCAAAATTCATTATAATTGCACTTATGCAATTTTATAGAGCGTTAAATATGCTAACACATAGTTGAAGTGGCTATTCTTTGGTAATTGACTTAATTCGACCGAAAGTGCAATCCTAGCGCATTCTAATTATACAACGAAGCTTTATGAAATTAGCCTACTTTATGTTTGTGTAAGTAAATTTAACGTTCCATAAAATTGCTTGTATTTCATTTTAACGCATATACTTTGCTTTCAAAATATTTCCATATAATGCAACAAAAATACGATTTTTCAAAATTATTTATATCTATAAATATATATATATATATATA
>JADQWA010000213.1:0-52440 GCA_018344505.1 Nebria ingens riversi
TTTATGCATTATATACTAATAATAGTAGTTCAAAATAATTATATACATATGTGTTCTTTTCGCCATAGCAATAATATGCATCTTCCCTATGCAAAAGTATCACAGATGGATTATTAATATTATAATAGGATATAATTTAGATTAGGTTTTAAAACCAAACTATATTTTATACTAATTAACGACAAATCTTTCGAAAATTCATGCTTACCCTAAAAATCGTACTAAAACCTAGAGAATAGGGAAATTAGTTTTCTTTATGTTGACTCTTCTAGTTTTTGACAAATCGTACTTAAATCAGCGTAAATAACTTTACCGACTTCCAAAATAGGGGCCACGATTCCTGAATACTAGTGATCAAATTATAGAACTTCCAATTTGTATGGAGGGCATATTTTCAGATCAGATTAAGTTTTGACTAAATTCGGCAATGGTCTACCATGGGCGTTGAAAGGATAACGCCTAACGTCATCGGCAGATGGCAGTGCGCGTCTCAAATACCAAAATATATATATCAGAACACTGTTTTGCAATCATCATGGAGTCTCATTTCATACGTTATGATTTGGAGTGAGTTCGAAGTAAATACCTTCGTGTGATTTTAGTGATATTTCGTGTGCGTATTATATCCAAAAGACTTCAAAAATAGGTAAGTTTATTTTTCAATTTTGTTAGATAATTATTAGTTGTTTTTCATATCACGTAAAGTAAAAATAATTCGAATTAATAAAAAAAAAAATTCCTTGGCAATAAGGAAAAATGGCTTCGAAATTTTCATCCCACACACATATAACTTTTGAAGTACAAGAATAGACAATATTTATTTATATAAGTACATGAGAATTCATGGAATAGTTAAAATGTCGGATTGTTTATATTTGTTATTGCGTAATAAGACGCTAATAGTTGATTTCATGGTGTGTTTGGTTTGCGTTTTACCACTATCTTACAAACCATTCGCGCCGCTGTTAACATATTTTAAAATTATACATTTTACAAAAAAGTTTGTAAACAATAAGTGATATTTTTGTTATTGTTGTTTGATTTTTCGTTATTGCAATATATCGGGGATATAGAAAGTTTTATAAATATGGGGATGGGTCAAAAACCTCATGGTTTAAAATGCACTTTGCATACTAATGCAATGTCTTCAAGCGTATAAAGATATGTCACGGTATTAGGACTTCCATTGTTTTATATGGGGTCTGTATACTGTTCTGAAAAACGAATTACTAAGGATTTAAATTTAGTATATTGTTATTATTTGTGTTTCCTTTAAAAATATTCTTATATAATAGAATAGAATGTTTGCAATATAAAATGGTATCATTTGAGTACTATGCTGGTCAGTGCATGAGTACTTATAGAATGGAATGTTCAAACTTTCACATGAAAACGGTTGCGTATTGTTTTTGGTGATATTAAGTAAACTGTTTTAATCATTTTAAATTAGTAAGTAACCATTTATACTTCAATACGTTGCTATTTGCTTAACTTTTGCCCCAGGTACATAATCATTTTATTGTAAGTAATACAATTAAACGTTATCAAAACCATGTTCCTAATTTATTTTACCTGTTTGCTGTATGCTATTTGATTCGACTCACTGCGCATACTCTGAATTTTGCAATTGGATCAAGTCATTCTTACACTATGCTATTTAAATTGTGAATGAATTTTCTCTTTTATTAATTTTGATGAGATTTAAGAACAATGGGACTAATTCATTATCAACTGAAAAGTGTGAATACTGCAATTTAATCTGCCGATAGCGGCGCTAAAATAATAAAAAATGGCGGCTAAGGAACATACTGTTCAAATATTAGATTTTTTGTAGAGTGAAACAAAAAATTTCGATTTATTTCTGAAAACAAAAAACGAGTTCTATGTTCTGCCACTAGGTGGCTTGTGTTAATATTTACTTTCATTTGTAAACAATCATATATCAACTATTAAACAATATATGAACAATCTTATAATTATAAGAATTAATTTTATAGAGAAATATGTTTATAACTACTTGATCTCGATGAACATAACATGCATAACAATATTATGTTACTATTTTGATGTATAATCGACAATTAAATTTATATTATTTAATATCTATACTGGGGTCGAAATCTTAAATGCAGTACCGCCCATATAGAGTAATGCTATTCATGTGGACGAGTTTCCAATACAGTTGCCCCATCGGGTGCAGCTCATTTTGCCTTGAGGTTCCTTTCGACCTTTTTCTTTTCTGCATTTTGCCTTAGCTAGGGATTAACAGAAAAAGGTTTCCAAATCCTCTTAAATCGGCAAATTTTACGAGAAGCCTGGTTTAAGCAGAAATATTTTAAAAATATAAATATTATAATATAATAACTTTACTTGAACTGCTAATTGTTATAGCAAATTTAACAAAAAATTAATTATTATATTCCAATTTTACCATGTTTTTTTTTATTAATTATTATTTTCCAATATTGCTATATTAAAAAAAATATATATTTCTAGTTTATATATTTTTTTTTGTGTGTACCTATAGTTATAGTAAATATTTTTATTTGGATTTTCTTTTTTTTCTGTGTGAACTTCCAAAATTCAGTTTATTGGGGGTTTCTTACCAGTTTTCGTTCAGCAAAAGGGAGATTTTAAATTGGAGAAAAATGATTTACAATCTTGACCGTAAGTCAAAATGAGTTACACCCGCCACATCCATGTAGCTTCGTGGTTAGGAGAATTCAGCAGATATGCACCCTTGACACTTGAAATATTACTATAATTTCCTCCATACTCTCTAATATTTGAACCATTCTATAGTAAACTTCTCTGAATAGAGCTAAATTATTTTTCGAATGACCCTTTTCTCCCTCCTCCGTATCACGCTCAGAAGTTGCATTTCCTATCTAAACAAAGTATATCTACTACGTATAAGAGAGTCCAGTGCAAGACGCTGCAGGTGTTTTTATTTTATTTTTACAAGGGTTAATATAATTTAAACTAAGTTTTCCCCCTTAAATCTTCATAGTTTAAAAGATATGAAAACGGGTTGATATCTCCAGTTATAAATCTATACATTACAATTGGATTGTAAATTTATTCGTATTTTTCGCATTTATTCCTTTTTCGATTATTAGCAATAAATTTTTGGAATTTTACATCACCTTAATAACGTCAGAAAGAGAATTTCTTATCTACTCCCACCAAACAGAAACTAGCGCGATAACGTGACCAATGAGCATCTTGGAAAGCAAGTATACTAACTTAAATTTTCTGTCAAACTGACAATATCAATTTTGTTTTAAACTGCTTGTCATATTTCGTGCAAAATTTCAGCGCTGAATACGAAAATTATCAAATGTAATAAAGCGAGACTAAATCAACAACAAACATCTTCAAAATAGTCATCACACGGAATAAACTATCATTGGTCAAAATGTGCCAACACTTGTAAGAAAGTTTTTCTGACGTTATCCCTCATCTGTAGAGCTGTCAACACAACATTAAAAACTCATCTTTAAATATGTAAGATTTTATAACAATAAAATTTATCAACCATTCATAAAAAATATAAATTTAATATTCTACACTTATAAATGTTTGCAATAATTTATTATTTCATTTGATAATCATAACTCTGGAATTAAGTGTGCTACAAAAAAAATAAGAAGAAACCATCTGCACTGGACTTTCTTATACGTAGTAGGTATATTTTGTTTAGATAGGAAAGATATTAAAATATAACATTTTTAAAATTCAAGAATATATATTGATTCATTACGTTATATTAGAAGATGTGAATGAATGTAAAGGGTTTTCTGCCACCCCATTTGATGGGAATAGGCATGACGTTATGTATGTATGTATGTATATTAAAAATTATTCTGGCCAGACGTTTCTTAGTCCGGCCATAATAACACACATGAAATTCCGAAAATAGTCAGACTCGACTCAAGGAAAGTCAAAAGATGTATTTCCGTTAAAATCTCGAGTTCGAAAATTGTCATGATAACAATACTTCCTTATATACATTCGTATAAGAAAGTAAAAAGTGATAGGCTTAGTTAGAATATTGTTTACTAACAGAAGAAATCATAATGGTTCCCTATTGTATGGGTGATCAATCGTAGCAAAATCAGTTGGCCGTGTACATCGCATTTCTTTTTGACGCAGTTATCTTGACGAAGTAAGGGTTACTGTGAATTTTGTATATTGAATCTGTATTTGGAGTTATTTAAGTTAGCAATAGTGGTAGATTTCTTTAGAATGTTTGCTTCTTTTTTGGACTATACTTGCTATTTGTAATTTAATCGTTTGATATAGTAAACAATCTATGCCATCTATATTTATCGCACAAGCCGCAAAAAACAAAACAAAAAGATAGCAAGTTCCGTTGTTTTTGATTTATTTTAAAAATTATGGTGTTTTGCGGTTTTCAGTCATAACCTGAATAAACTTTAGATAAATCAAATATATATATATATATATATATATATATATATATATATATATATATATATATATATATATATATATATATATATATATATATATATATATATATATATATATATATATATATAATAATAATAATCATCTTTCGATTCAAAAGATTTCTTGATTGACATTCGTTTCATAAATCATATTTGGATCTACGTTGGTTGCTCTTCAGCCCGAATTATCAAATCTTCTATCCATCTGATTTAAACTAAATTTAGTATGCGTAAATATGATAAGAGTACCTACTCAATTCGTGCATGTCCCATTGGTGTTTTCCTTTAAAGGCATTTTAACAAAAACGCTTCTAATGTAAGCAGTTTTATTTAAATTTAGCGCCTTCGAAAATGTTGCATCTTCGGCGTTCACCTAGGTTGGTGTAGTGGGTAAAAGAACAACTGATCTTTATTAAACATCACAAATGATCCGATCGAAATGAATTCCGAAGGAAAGAGTGTGTGCTTGTAAAATTAACACAAAAGTGTGGTTATTTAACATTTGTTTTTTAAATTCATGCTTATTTGTGACAGATATTAAGCGAACATTTTTTCATAGTTGAATGGATTGCGCGTTTTCAAAATCGGATCTATTTGGATCAACTCCCAAGCTAATTTCATTTGGATGGATTCTATGCTTTTAGTTTATTGATTTTAGATTTTTGTATTTTACCAATGAGTTTTGAATTACATATGGAATATTAAATTAATACCTATACGTTTAATTACCTATTAAAAATATAAATTAAATTTGACATTTATGCCTCTAAAATAATTTATTCGAAGATTTAATAATTGTATTATTTATTTTTAACCTTAACACCGAAGGTAGAATAGGATAATTAAGTATCTATGTACGTTTTGCCCAAGATTTGAGTTGATCTGCGTCAATAATAAAATAACTAAAGATAATAATATATGAAGTACCAATGCACATGTAGGTAACTATAGTCTGTTTTTCGTAAGAATTCTACGTTAGTAATGTGCTGTACCTTGCCGCTTTCACTAACATCGCATAAGCGCTATCCTTTGTTTGAGAAAGATGGTACAATACTTCATAAGTGATAGCGACATGGTTCATCATAAGACTAAAGCAGAATTCTTACGAAAAACAGACTACATATGATGCTGTTTCTTAATATTTTGGACAGGGGACAGCCCATAATATTTATTTTAAATTTTCAAATATCAGTGTTTCTAATAATGTATTCTTAATCCAATTTATTTGTGAAATTTCGCGATTGTTCTTGTTTTAGTTATTTACATTTGAAACGAGAATTGGTTTGGCCAATACTTGTTTGCCGTTGTTTCTTTGCACTGTTGATATGCAATTACGGCCATGAATTAGGTGTGGTTACTTTATTTTGGATTCTTTAATAGCTATAATAAATATTTTTACAGTGATTATAAATATTTTCGACATATACCTAAATTTATTGGTTAATCAGTTTATTAGAAAGACGCAAATAAATAAGCTGTTCAGAATAAAAACAATTTTTAATAACTCATTATTTGTACAGCGGAAGAAATAAAAATAAGCATTTGTGTATCCATAATCCATGTAAACAAAGCATAATCAAATGTTCACAGTGATACTTGCAATTTTGTGTTCATTGATACAAATACATTTTATTTTTTAAAACTATTTTCACATACCGAAATTGTACTTCCGGTTTCGATGTTCAAAAAAAATATACTCGTATATAACTACATATTCATATTTCTTATTGATTTCAGGAAAGAAACTGTGAAAATTTGTTTCGAAAACCGTAAAATTACCAAGAGGCTTAGTTGTTTTTTTGAGAAATATGTAGGTAACTATGTACATATACAAGGTATACCGGTATTTATTTGATTCTTGTTGATACAAAAATCAGCAAGTTTTTATGAAAGAGAATTGCACATTCATGTGATTTTGCAAATGTGGTACTTATTAGTTATTAAAATTCATTCATAAGTACATTTTTGCATTGTTTTGTTGAAAAAAAGTGAACTGCGCGTTTCCTTAGTTGTACTGTGTATATAGTGTCTGTCTCGTGTTAATCCAGTGTGACCTTGTCCCCTCGGTGTGGCGTTTTTCCTCTTTCGTCGCCCCGTACCGCTGCCAAGCGACCCATGTGTCGCTTTGCTCCGACACAACGGGCTGTTGCCAGGCTCAGAACCGCAGATCGCGGAAATCAATTTTGAGTGCATTCTGCATTTTCATACAGGTCTATTACGTAGACAGTGTAGGCGTATTGTTACCATTGATTCCTTCTATGTCCTAATTTTTTTTTGTGTAAAAAGTTGCTACCCTAAATATGTAGGTCAAAGCTACTACGCCAGGGACAAGAATGCAAGCTTAGAATGTCGTCCATGAACGTTGTGTATCGGCTTTCATTTGTTTACAAACAATTCCTATAGTGCATTATTTGACGTTAAGATGTTATTGTTTCTATCAATATACACAGTTCTACTTGTATTTCGTATACAAACAATTAACAATTATTTAAATGAACTCCTATCAATTTTCTAATCTTTCGTATTTATGAGGCAAATAATGTATTGAATATTTCGTAAAATTTGTTTACAACCTTTTCCAAAAATTGGTAGATACATATTTATATTCTATTTTTACTTTCTTATACGAAGTAATAAATAAGTATTGTAATCATGAAAAAAAATCTCGAGAATTTAACGGAAATACACCTTTTGACCTTCCCTGAATCGAGTCTGACTATTTTTGGAATGACGTCTGTGTGTCTGTGAGCGCTTTACATCCTACACTGTTGAAGATAAATTTATGAAACTTTAAACTTAAGATTTGTACATATATGCCTGGCAAGAAAACGTCCTATTTTTGAAAAGAAAATTCAAACCGGAAATGCATGTTTATTTAAGTCACTTTTTGCATATCTTGAAAATGGCTGCACTTACAGTAAAAATAGTTACAATAAATTGAAATATATTAGTATTCTGCACAGTTTTTGTTTGAAACATTTTTTCAAAAAGTGTATCAGTTACAAGAGCTTACTATATTTATATTGCCATAATTACGTCGGTATAGGAAATTATATATAATGAATCGCATCTACTATGCATGCCAACTGTTAAATACTCAAATATTTTAACATTTATTGTCACAAATAAGTTTGGTGAGAAAGCATTACAAAGGTTAGTAAAATATTATATATGAATATTTTGTCAGGTTTTAAGTTCATTTGAAAACTAAAAAATGTCCGCCCATAATAATTAAATTTACGAATGAAAATATTTTCTTGAAATTTAAACATTTTATATTTTAATTTATATACTATTAAATCAAAATATACTGATTACATATAAGAAAGTTTAGGGCCATTACATGGCCGATGTTTTTACTTTATTATACGAATGTATAAGGAGTGAAAAAAATTAATTCGACGTTTTAACGGAAATACATCTTTTGACCTTCCCTGAGTCGAGTTTGACTATTTTCAGAATTCCGTCTGTGTGTTCGTGTGTGTGTGTGATAGATAGAAAGGATATTATATGCAAATTTTAAAAATTCAAGGATTTTGATAGTTTTCGGTATCTATTTAAACCAGCAAGCGATTGTATTTTCCTGATTAATATGGTATTTGGATCTTTGACGTTCCTCATAATTTTTGACATACGGCTTAATTGGGATAACCAACATCTGCGAGATAAAACTCCTTTCTTGCTGAATCTATGCAATAGAATTCTATTTTAATTTCGAGTTTGTTTCATGCATTTGAGAAGTACACCTACAGAATTCCATACTATTTAAGCTGCTTTTTAAGTCCCTGATCAATTTTTTTTATTAAAGCATAACTTACTCTACTTGATTCAATTACAGTCGAACTTCGATAACTCGAACCATGAGTTGCACAAAAAAAGTTCAAGTAATCAAATTACACATACAAATATACATGTTTGATATTGCCAACAAATCTTGTTCGAGTTATCGAAGTTCGACTGTATCTCTACATTTAATTAAATATATTTTAAAATTGCGGACTTGATTTGGCTGCTATTTCAGTGGTTCATAATAATTGATACATATTATTATTCATCGGACCCTATTTTTCACAGGTATTTTATTTATGAATTTATTTATTATTAATTATTTAAATTTCGACGATTTAGTTTTATCGGAACAGCATAAATTATGCAGCTATGATATGTCAAGGACAAATTCCCCGAGAACATAGTATATTGTTTATAATCCAAATTTGTTCCTGTATAAACTAAAATCGTCTGGAATAAAACCCGACTGTAAATTGATTTACAATTTTTGAAAATATATTTAGATAAATTACTTGAAAACCAATTTTCTATCTAATTCAATCCTCGATTAAAAGTAGAAATTTAAATATTTATAGCTAGAAATGTATTCCTTACATTATCAATTAATAATATATACAGCCGAACTTCAAAAACTCGAATTTTTGATTACTTGAACAATATATATATATATTGTTTGGCAATATTCATCATATGTACATACTTGTATGTGTAATTTAATTACTCAAAGTAATGGTTTGCGGTATTGAAGTTCGAATGTAATTCCAAAAACTACAAACTTAGTTAATTGGTTTATATATTTTACTCTAAAAGACAATCCTATCATATGAACTTTGGCAAATTGTGTTGTCACCAAAGCAAAATTTAATATAGAAAACAATAAAGAATGACTAATTAACTTACGAAATGTCAAAAACTTTCCACTACACAAATACAAAACACACGTGTTGCTATGCCTTAGGAATCTTGAAGCATTGGACAAAAATTCAAAACTTGAAATCTGTAAATTCCTGAATCATATTGGTGAATTTGTAATTTTTTTCTAAGCAAGGTTGCTAAATTGTAGTCCAAATTTCTTCGCTAGGTGGTTTTAGCGTTTATAAATACGCAAGAAATGTTCGTAGCGCTACTGCCATAACAGTTCTCATGTTGTGTCTTGCGCAGCTTCAAATACTGAACGTGAATATATTGGACAGAGGACTTGGCACATAAAGCACTGTATCGACTGCTTCGATCAGTGATCCACAATCTTTTTAACAGTTGGGTCCAGCGTCATATTTTAGAGCAAATGGGAAAGGAATATGTGATCATTGGAGGGAATACTATGTTGCAGTCTTATTGTTTTTTAAAAGACATTTTAAAATCAATCATTCACAAGCAAAGTTAGTTCTTGGAGTTAAACTTGCGAAAACCTTTAAATAGTTTGAACCGAATGCATTTTTAGTCATAGATTTATTGCGTACTGAGGTTATATTAAACGAGCATTGGCTACACTCAGAGATAAGCATTGGTTGCTTCACTGCCTAACGTTTGGCATGGCGAAAATTTGTATAAATAAACAATATATGTAGGTGCTATAATTAAAATGAACAAAGTAACAATTTAACCAACAATGATATAGTAAACAATCTAATATATATATATATATATATATATATATATATATATATATATATATATATATATATATATATACATACATATATATATTTATATATATATATATATATATATATATATATATATATATATATATATGTATGTATAAATATATATATATATATATATATATATATATATATATATATATATATATATATATATATATATATCTGTGCAGAATATATCCGTTCGTTTGTCCCAGTGTAATTGAAATTAAACTTTTCATTTGTTCAGCGCAGCTTGCAATAGACTGCTTAGTTCAGTTGTTCTCTGCACTGACTAATTTGTAGGAGTATGAAATGCTTAACAGTTGTTATTTTATTGGGCTATTTACCTGCTGTTATAGATTTTTAGCTCGCCGTACGTAGTACAGAAGAGCTTAAGTGTATGACTGCATATTTTGTCTGTAAAAAATCCTTTCGCATTTTAATTTAATATATATATATATATATATATATATATATATATATATATATATATATATATATATATATATATATATATATATATATATATATATATATATATATATATATATATATATATATATATATATATATATATATATATATATATATATATATATATATATATATATATATATATATATATATATATATATATATATATATATATATATATATATATATATATATATATATATATATATATATATATATATATATATATATATATATATATATATATATATATATATATATATATATATATATATCTATATATATATATATATATATATATATATATATATATATATATATATATATATATATATATATATATATATATATATATATATATATATATATATATATATATAGGTATATATTAAATTAAAATGCGAAAGGATTTTTTACAGACAAAATATGCAGTCATACACTTAAGCTCTTCTGTACTACGTACGGCGAGCTAAAAATCTATAACAGCAGGTAAATAGCCCAATAAAATAACAACTGTTAAGCATTTCATACTCCTACAAATTAGTCAGTGCAGAGAACAACTGAACTAAGCAGTCTATTGCAAGCTGCGCTGAACAAATGAAAAGTTTCATTTCAATTACACTGGGACAAACGAACGGATATATTCTGCACTCAATAATCTGAACGACCAACGCAGATAATACGAAAAAAGCTTATGAAATTATTTTTACCACGACTTTATGAAGCAAGAAAACATTGATTTATAACTTCTTTTCTCGGCCCGTCTAGTATGTCATCACTTTCATTAATTGTTTCAAACATATATTCGCTACAATAATTTTGAATATCAATTTTTTAATATAGAATATAACCTAAATATCTTTTCTACGAATTGTCAAAAAAGTGGCAATATGCCAGGCAGGCTGTGATTGGTAATAAGAAACAGAGCACCTAATTCCAACGCGTCGAAATTTTTTAATCCTATTACTATTTCATGTCTTTCAATTGTGCTTTGATGTACACTTTCGGGGATTCCGTTATATCTTATATATTATTTCTTCTTGCTATTTTAATTTTTTTAGCTGTCGTACATAGTACAGAATAGCTTAAGTGTGTGCCTGCATATTTTGTTTGTAACATTCTCGGATTCAAAAAATGATTTCACATCATACTGATTCAGAAAATGTAAATATGTCACACTATATACTTGATAACATGTTTGTCGCTCGCTCACTAGTTGTAAGATCAAATTTTGTCACCTCTTCTCCTCTGAAGGTATCGAACCGATTTCAACCCAATTTGGCACACATATTGTCTAGGTGCCCGATTGAATCCGCTCCCATTTTAAATCCTATCAGTGCCGTGCCAATGCTTGTTTCATTGTGCAAGGGATTTAAGCAAAAACATATCCTGTAAACTGTTAAAAAAAAAAAAAGTTTTGGCCAATAACAAACAAAACATCATTAAATAAAAGATATAATATAACTGTATTAAATTGAATACGCAAGCTTTGTTTGGTTGCCGTACTTATGTTATTTAGGCAGCTTACGCAACGAAATCATACATTCTTATATCACGAAGAATTCAATGCATATAATTACAACGGAAATGATCTTGTTTTATTGATAACGGTGATAATGAAACATTCTTTTGATTAAATTACATTTTTCTTTTGTCCTAATACTATAAATATGTATTTGTGAACAAACAAGACACCGGACTGCACAAGCTTAACATAAGATCATATACGACCTACGGTTTCGATGGCCAGAAATAAACTTAGATCAAAAGTACTTTAGATTTAATGTTCCATATAGATGTGCTATTTGACTAAACAATTAAATATGTTCCTACTAGTTTGTATTGTATATGTGTATTCGGTATACGGTCAAAAGTTTCACCCAATATTCGATTACTCAACCAATGTACCCATTCGTTATAGCTCCGTTGTATAAAAATACATCAATTAACGAAGTGTATGTAGTTCGTTATAAGAAACTTCGTTATCGAAGTTGGAAATATCATAGCAAGAAAATGGATATGTTCTTGCATTATCTCTTATTTTTATTATTTTATTATCTCTTTATTATGCAGCTTGATAGAGATCATATTCAGACAAGACATCGACGAGTAATATCATTTTATCAATTAGACAAAATCACTTTAATTCACATCCTGTCTGGGAATCCTTTTCCTCATTATCTCTGAATCCTTTGATCATTAGATATGTTGACTTCTGTAAAGCACATTGCTATAGCACTCGATCGTGTGCCTGTAAGTATCTCAGATTGACTTATATACTAGGATGTTCGTCGTGACTCGTTCGTAAGACCAAAGTTTGCCGCTGTTTCTCCTCTGAAGATACTGAACGGATTGACACCAAATTTAGTATTGGCTTCGCCAATGTTCAGAACTAGCCTTTTCCGAGCCTTGGTTGCGCCAATGCCTAATATTTGGACTGGCGAATTCCTTTATTAATAATCAATATGTGTACTATCGTATAACCATCAATATCACTGCCATTTTTAACAGCTCAATTGAAAACGATTTTATGTATTTCATTTAACCTAGTTTAGTAATACATAAGTATGTGTCACCAATGACACTTAATAAATGTTTAGGCAATTATTAAATATTTTTAACGACATAAGATTTTAATTTTTGAAAAAAATGTCAAAGCCAAAAAATATTGGAATTGTAGATTTTTTTGGTATTTTCAAAAAAAAAACTAAATTTCGTTGCCTTTTTCGGGGCCCAATAACTCTAGAAATAATATACCTTAATAAAGCTTAACATTTCCTTATCTATTGTTGGTCTTGAAATTAAATTAGGAACATTAAAAATATTTTATTTAGTATATCGAGCACATTCAACAGAGTGCTCATTATTTTGACTAATGAGAAAATATTTCTGCGAGCATTTAATATGTTATAATGTTATTGAATTTACGTGAGAAAGAAATGATTTTGCATTTACTTATGATTAGTTACGGTTGATTTTTATTACATCATTCACTACGTACGACGGGCCAACAATCCAAAACTAAAAATTTTTTGCTGGCGGGTTTTTTGATATCACAAGTATGTCATTTATAATTGCTATCTATAAATTAATTCTTTTTCTGATACAATCATGTTTTATGTAGAATATTTATTTTGACTGGAAATACATAATTGAAGTAGTTGTTATTAATACATTAAATATGTAGTCGACTCCGTTAATTAACATGTTGACGTGACTATAATATGATAAGTAAATTGGCAAAGTGTTATGCTATGTAAAATTCGAAGAGCAGTTATTTAGGTATCAATATATTTTTAGAAATTATCTATTACCATGCCTGATATCGTTAATGCGGTTTTATCATAACTATAATTCTCCTTGTAATGATACTAAATAGTAAGTATATATAAATATTTATTTTACTTATCACACTGTATAAATACATATTTTTACCTGTATATTTGAAATATATATCGACACATTTTCAATTGGCATCACTGCCCTATTGCTAGAAAAGTTTTTCTTCCATTTGTAAGTAATTTAAATCTTTATTGAACCTCGCGGCTTTACTCATTGAAAGGATAAATCTACGAAAATCAGGATTATATTTAAACAAAATTGAATTGAAATTTTTGCTCTAAAAATGATTGCATTTTTCATTGTCATTTGCTTTACTTTTCTTAAAATAGACGTAAAACAAACCGAACTGTAGACCATTTTCGATATATTTTATAAGTTATTCTTACTGAGCTGGATAAGGATGATTTTTGCTGTAAAAATCACCACATTTAATGTGGTGATTTTTACCCAGTCTCGAAATATCTCCCGAACAATAAAAATAACGAGAGTGAATCGAGCAGCTCGAACTAGCAGCCGATTCGCGAAATCAGCTAAACCGAGTCCACCTAGATAAGCTTTTAGATAAAGGCCAAATATGCATCGCTTGAATATTGCATGTACCAATACTAATTAACGATAATAATGCTATTCTACGCAATATAATGCGAATTAGATTTGAAAAAGCTTTGCAACTAGAAAACAGTACGCTATCAGACAACATTATTTCAAAGAACTATGAAGTTCAAAATTCCCTAATTAAAAATAAATAATAGTCAGTTTTCCAAAACTTCACAGATTTTTCCTTACAACCCAAAGTAGCTTTCCAGGACAAAATTAATCGCCCCCGCATGCTTCGGGAAATTTTGGAGAAAAAAAACTGTCGAACCGAGTTAAGACGAACAAACAAAATGTTACAATTTATTTTTAAAAGGTTACCTGTTTTCCATAATTTATTTCCTTTATTATTTTGGTATTATCCATAAAACAATATTCAAACGAATAATATTTGGGCTTTTTCTAAAAACTTATCTAGGTGGACTCGGTTTAGCTGATTTCGCGAATTGGCTGCTAGTTCGAGCTGCTACATTCACTCGTGTAAAAATAGTAAGAATTAAAAAAGATACTGATATTTCGTACAAATTTTGTTTGAAACATTGCTTCAAAACGTACCAGTTACAAGAAAATAGCTATTGAAATTCTTACTTTTACTTAGGTATGGGAAATTATATTTATTAAATCGTATCAAGTATGCCTGTCAACTATTTAACAGGAAAACAAAATAGACTCAAATAATTTTAAATTGTAGTTAAAGTAATAAAGATAATTCTAAAATAACAATGCTCAGAGCTCGCCTTCGGCGACCTGTTTAGCATTGGCTGCGCCAATGCCTAAAGTTTAGCATGGCGAGTTTCTGAATAAATAAACAATATATTTATAACGATCAAAGCAACAATTTATTCAACAATGGCATAGTAATCAATCAAAGATATCTTTATTCATACTTTGGTTATTATAAAAAGTATACTCGGCGAACTGTTGCCTAAACTTTGGCATGTCGAATTTCTCTATAAATAACTATTATTGCACTATAATTAAAATAATCGAAGTAACAATCAAATCAACAACGATATAGTAATCAATCTAAAATAGCAACTGTCATATGTATCAGTTATAATCTGAATAAACTTTAAATACGTCAAATAATTTGGAATTTTAAGTAGATTTTTTTGGTATAATTAAAAAATTTATAAGTGTCTTAAGGCCTTATTTTTTTGCGGGCCCAATATCTCCTGAAGTACGGCTCTGATTGGATTTAAAATACAACCAGATGGAATTGGGCACCTACACAATATGTGTGACAAATTTGGTTGAAATCGCGACCAACATGTTATCAAGTATATGACATATTTACATTTTCGGAATCAGGGCGATAAATGACGAACTTTTTGTTAAGGCAATTTTTCAATCCGAGAATGTTACAGACAAATTATGCAGACAAACACTTCGGTACTACATACGGCGAGCTAAAAACAGAAAATGTTTTGCAAGAGTACACAAAAACTGTTTACCAAAACGATTGTCGCGGTATCTAATACACTGAATTCTCGCAATACACTCGAAACTACAGCCATCGTGGAAACGACCTACGAAAGCAAAATTTACGTTTAAATTTATCCACAATGTTACCCATTACAATTTTTACTTTCTTTTACGAAGTAATAAACTCGAAATTTTAACGGAAATACACCTGTTGACCTTCCCTGAATCGAGTCTGATTATTTTTGGAATGACGTCTGTGTGTGTGTGTGGCTGTGAGCGCTCTACAGGCTACACTGTTAAAGATAAAATTATGAAACTTTAAACTTAAGATTTGTATATGTCTGGGAAGAAAACCTCCTATTTTTGAAAAGCGTATTCAAACCGGAAGTGCATGTTTACTTAAGACTTTTTTTTTTGCAATTTCTGCAATATCTCCGAAACGGCTATACTTGCAGTAAAAATAGTTAGAATAAAATTGAAAGACATTAGTATTCTGCACAACTTTTGTTTGAAACATTTCTTCAAAAAGTGTACCAGTTACAAGATCTTATCTTATTGATATTGCCATAGTTACGTAGGTATGGGAAATTATATATAATAAATCGCATCTACTATGCATGTCAATTGTTTTAAATATTCAAATATTTTGACATTTAACATTTATAGCAGTGTCACAAATAAGTTTAGTGAAAAAACGTGAGTCTTAGGAGGGCCACTGACGTTTGTCAAAAAAAAAAAGCATAACCGCTGAAGGATAGTTCCAGATAGTTCATCGAAAGGGGTTTCTTGATTCGCTCATTATGAACACGTTGTAAGCAATAGCAGCTAATTGAGAAGATGTATCTCGTTCTTATTTTTCAAACAAAATTTCCAGAATTGATTCTCGGACTGCGAGCACATGTTTACTGTACATAAAACATCAAATATAAGGAACTATTCTTCTTGTTTAAAGTCCTGTAACGCCAGAATTTAAATTGCGATTCGCATGTATTTTATACAAAAAGTTTCACGTTTTTTAAATTTGGTTAAAATGAATCGAGTGTCCTTTAGAGGCCACCAAATTTGGTCTTACGAACAAGCAAGCTACACTTGAACAATTTGCTGAAATACCTGCATACAAAATGCAGGATAACCTTATAATTGAACATAAAAACCAATAATAAAGTGTACGCGCGGCTCTTATAAGTTAGCATATAATATTTAATCTATTGCGACCAGTTGTTCAAACATTCGTACATACTATTACGGTCGATAGATTACAAACGGTATTAGTTACACCAGTAAAGAATCAGTGATAAATAAAAATACGATTACTTTATTTGCACTTTGAAACTATTATGTTCCGTTGAATAAACACTTTACCTATTTTCTAATTCATGATTGCTTGCGAAATAACAGTGCCAAGTCGAGAGGGTGTTTATTTTCGAGACACTGGCTGTAACTTCTTTCTTTCGGATTTATGGAGGCTTTTAGTATGCTAATAGGTAAGGTAAGTACAACATCTGCGTTAAACTTGACAGGCATAGTTGATATGATTTATTAAATATAAAGTTTTCGTACCTACAATGTTATGTATTTATAAACACATAAAATCATAATTGGACATATTCCGTTTATTTGTTACAATCCCCGCTTTTTATTTTTTCTGTCACTATGCCTATATTTCCTAACTATCGTGATTTATATATATATATTATATAAAAACAAACTACAACAATTGAGGGATTCTCTGCAATAACAAAGTAAGTCGAAATACCTAGTTTATGGGCGTACCTAAATAAAATCAAAGTATGAACACTTGTCTTGTTATTGCACAAAGAAAAATACTAATACTAGAGTACATTTAAACGCATACATCCGTTTTTCCATCTGTTTAAAGAGGATATTGAATACAAATTCAAATCCTTCTAAAAAGTCTCATTATGTGAAATTAGTCAAAGTTAGCCAAACATATATATATTTTTTTAATTTATGTATATAAATCGTTTATATACCCACTAAAACAATATTGGTTCTTCCAATACGTGCAAAAACCTATTTAATGATATGATTGATTTTGTAGGTTCCCATAAAATGCAATAATAAGGTAAGTGTTCTGTCATTTAAAACGCTTTATATGAAAATCTATTGTACATATTAATCATTTAACTAGAGTTTGACAATGATAAAACAAATAATAAAAAATATTAGACTTGTGTTGCAGTACCATGAGCATAAAAAGTAACAACATTTGCAAATGCTTTTTTCTCAAAACTGGTTTTTTCGACTTGCCTGGTTATTGCAGAGAACCTCTCAATTTCTCCCTCTTTTAATAATAATCAGGACACCTACAGATCATTGAGTCTTTTTAAATTTTTTGAGTTATATTAAAACATAATCCTTCAGGTACGCTGGTACTTTTTTACTTCTTGAGGGTTTTTCCGGAATGATATCTGAGGGATACGGGGTGGTGGTGCTACTTCGGTTGTCTGTGAACTAGTAGCATCCGACGCTAAATCTAATAAAGAATCCACCACTATCGTAGGTGCTGGAACTGAAGGGTCCACATCTGTAGTAGGTGCTATTGTTTTTTGACGCCGTATTGTATCGTATGGAACTGTATTAGAAAAACCTGCGACAGAAATACCTGAGGACACGGATATAGGATTAGAAACGACCGACATATTCTGGTTAGTCTCCTTGGTTTCCAAATGTCTAACTCGAATTTGATCGATATGACGTCTGACTGTTTTTCCATCGGCTGTTTTAGCCTCATACATTGTGTCACTTTTTTTCTTCTATCTTCGCAGCTAACCATCTTGAACTTGGATATCCAAACTTGACCACATGTACCTTATCATCCTGCTGGAAACTTTTCAAATTTGGTCGGGCTGGTGCCGGATCCATTTGTTTTGTTCGTTCCGGATGTAGATATCAAATACTGTGCGTAACTTCTTACCAAAGAGCAGTTCCGCTGGGAATTTGCCTGTCGTCCCATTCGGTGTGTTGTGTTGCGCGTGTAAAAATTAACAATTGCTAAATCTAATTCCCTTTTCTCCATTTTTTTTTTAATAGCCTCCTTCGCATATTGTACCATTCTTTCGGCTTGTCCATTGCTATTCGGATGATAGGGTGCCGTTCGCAGGTGTCGGCTGCCATTTAATTTAAGAAACTCCGTAAATTGAGTCGATGTGAATGCTGTTTATTGTCACTAACAATTATCTCTGCAACTCCATGAGTCGCGAATAGACGTTGCAAATAGCAAACCACCATATTTGAAGACGGACAACGTTCTTTTAATTTCAAACCATTTAGAATAAGAATCGACTACTTAACTAATACTGTCCATTTATTGGCCCCATAAAATCTATATGTAACCTACTCCATTTTTCCCGCAGGTTTCCAGGTTGATCCAATCAATTTAGGAGAACTGTGTTTATTCGCTTGACATTTTTTACACTGTTGTATCAATGTTTCGATGTCCGCATCTAAACCAGGCCAACAAAAATAGGATCATGCTAAACTCTTCATATTTATTATTCCCGGTTGGTAAGAATGTAGTTGATTGAAAATTAGTTTATTAAATATCTATCCTCTCTTAAAATACAATCATGGACAATGAATAATTCCGAAAAATGTTTTGAGAAACTCAGTAGTTTTTTGTTTACTTGTGCTAGGTTTGTAGGCTTTCCGTGAAGGATTCACTGTTTCAGTTTTCTAAGAATGACATCATCTTTGGTACCTCTTTTTATGCCCTCTACGTTGATTGGAATATGTTCATTTTTGAGCAGGAATATACCACCAAGTTGTGGCGTTTCCTTAGGTTCTGGTAACGGTACTCTACTCAAACCATCTGCGTTACCCAACAATTTTCCAGGTCGGTATAACAGTTCGTACGTATATGCCGACAGTGCCATATTCCATCATAACAATCTATGCGATATAACTTGAATCAGACGATGTGCCGCTAAGATACCCAGTAATGGTTTATGATCCGTAAAAATTGTATCAAAACGTTCGGCAATAAATTGGTGACATCTTGTTGTTTCAAAAACTATGGCAAGCCCTTATCGATCAATCTGTGCATAATTCCTCTCCGTGGGAGTCAGCGTTCTTGATGAAAATGAAATTGGTGCTTCCCGTCCTAAATCGTCAATTTATACTAAAACTGCTCTTGGTCCATAAAGAGAAGCATTACAATAGATAATTAATCTATGGGCGCCAAAATAGCTGTTGATTTACCAAATTTTTGCCACCCAAGCTTTGTTTTTTAAAAAGATATTATATAAATATAATAAACCTAAAAATGTCTGTAACTCCATTTTATTTTTCGGCTCCGGAGCGTTATGTATGGCACGTACTATATCTGCGGAGGGTTTGATACCCTTGTCGGAAATGATGAAACCAAGAAATTTGATATCATTAACTCTGAATAAGCATTTTTCCTTTTTAAGAGAAACGTTTATTTTATCAAAACGTTGTAATACGTGTTTTAATCGAGTATTATGTTTTTGTAGAGTTCTACCAGAAACTATAATATCGTCTAAGTAAGCTGCAACTTCTGTTATTCTCGCTAATATGGTATCCATACGTTTTTGAAATAACCGTGGGGAAGCAGATAAAACAAAAGGAATTTTTTACGTTAAATAGTCCTTTTGTCGTGTTTATATTCACTATATCTTCAGATTCATTGTCTACAGCCAATTGTAGATAAGCTTGGTTCATGCCCATCACGCAAAAAAACTTTCCTCCCGCAGTTTCAGCCAAAAGTTGTGGGATTGTAAGTAAAGGATACGCACTGCATTTAATATTGGTGTTTATTGTTGCTCGACAATCGCTGCAAATGCGCACCGTCCCGTCTTTTTTAACTACCGGTACTATGGGTGTAGCCCACTGAAAAATTCGTCAGTTCCAAGGTTCCTTCAGCAGCCATCTTGTCGAGCGCTTCATGTACCCGTGGTCGCAACAGAGAGGTTACAGGTCGGTGTTTGAAAAATCGTGGTCTGGCCGCTTCTTTCAACTCTATGTGCACAGGACAGGACACTTGTCCCATCTCTTGGTTAAAAACGGACGGAAAACTGACCAGGATGGGATAAATGCAGTCCACAATAGCATTTATTCTTAAGAGTTATAACTAAAGCGTCAAACCAATTAGGTCCCTGCAGACTCTTTCCCCCTTTTATGGCTATTATTAAAGGTAATGCCAAAGATTTATCTTTAAATTTTGGCTTTACAAACCCATAAATTCATATCACAATCTATTATTTCAGGTGGATTTTTTGGCCACAGTTTGATACGTGTCTTGCCTATTTGCACCAACAAAAAAGTAATCCTAGTTTTACTAAATCTATCTTAAGACTAAATCGAACTAGAAATTTAAGTCATTTGCATATACCCATCAATATTAAATTTAAGTCTAGCTTTATTGTCAACTGATGGTGCGCTGCGACCGGTAGCAAAATGGCGGATAAGTGAAGGCATATGAATGTCATTTATCTATGAACTTTGGTTACAATTTTATGTTTATATCTTTTACCTAATTGTAATTGTTAAAATTAATTGTTATTAAGAGTTAAGTGTTCACGAAATATTCAAACACCTTGAAGCTTAATCACATTCTAGAAATGTTATTGGAATATATGAGAACTTAAACTGCGTTCGTGGCACATTCGTGAGTTACATCCATACACGCAACTCGTAATATTACGTTTTCCTCGTTTAATAAGTGGTCATTTTAATATTAAAAATAACAAATAAAGCGTGATATAAACCGTATGCTTTACAGTACAATGATAACACTACCTGCTTTCATTCAATAGTTATTCTTTGTCACCAGACTGCGTATCTGATAGCTTGAGTTGTCAATTAGGATGGCTTATTCTAGTAAGTATTTTAGTCACTAACATGTTGCGCATGTCATGCCTATATTTCATAAATAAAATTCTTGTAACTTTTCTAGTTATGTATATGTATTTGCTGCATACTTCGCACGTGTTTCTGACGTTTATAATCATTGCAATACTTCAAACCGTACATCAACTTTTTACTTTCTTTTACGAAGTAATAAGTAAGTATTGTAATCATGAAAACATCGGCCATTAGTTGGCCCTAAACTTTCTTTTCCGTAGTCAGTATATTTTGATTTGATAGTATATAAATTAAAATATAAAATGTTTAAATTTCAAGAAAATATTTTCATTCATTATGACCAATAAAATTATAAAGTTAGTTTATTTTCAAATTTCTAAAAAAAAACATAGGCTAAAGTGAATCTTTGGAGTTCTCACTGACAGTTGCTAGCGAAATACACAGAAAGCATACCCTACGAAGGGATTTGCCCCTTACACCAGGGCAAAGTTTAGGTTGTTGTGGTTGCGGGGGGGGGGGGGGGGCAGATCAAGAAACCACTTTCGATGAACTATCTGAAACTATCCTTCAGCGGTGATGTGTTCTTTTGCTAAATGTCAACGAGACCTATAAAGACTCAATTGTACCTCCTATTTTTGAAAAGCATATAAAACGGGAGTGCATGTTTACTTGAGTCACTTTTTGCATATCCTCGAAACGGCTGTACTTACAGTAAAATAATTAAAGTTATAGATACTAATATTTTGAACAACTTTTGTTTGAAATATTTCTTCAAAAAGTGCACCAGTTACGAGAAAATTGCTATTATCCTATTTATATTGCCATAGTTACATAAATATGGAAAATTATATATAACAACATTAGTTTATGTAAATTTTTAATTCAAACATTACACACGGTGTTTAGAAAATAAATAATAAATAAAAATATACAAATAGAAAAACCAAAGCCATTTTTATTTTTTAACGAAAAAATTGTTGCGATTTCTGATTTACAAAAAAAAAAAATACCTTTTTTTGAAAATTAAACGAATGTTATCGTTTTTTATAATTGACATTTGTCGATTGACTATTGCTTTTACAAAAAGAGGAATTCATGCTATAATTCATTAATGAAATCACAAAGTTACAAAAATACATGTAAATTCACCACGTCAATTTAGAAATGAATTCATTTCTTATGTCACTTGTATTATAAGGCGCATGTTCTAATTTTGCTCGTGAATATCCTTGAATTTTAGTTATTCTAGTAATTTTCGTTGTTTGCTGGTGGCTACCAACATATTATTAATGTGACCTTGATGCCTGCCATATTGAACTATCAGATATTCTAAAGCCACGGGTTAGCTTATGTATATATTTCAAATTTCTAAAAGTAAATATGTTTTCGTGGAGTCAAACATATACCATATTTGTCTGCATAATAAGTATGTTACCAGTTCACAAGTACAAAATAAATTATACTTTTTCAGGCTGGTAGTTGTAGTTATTATTTTCCGCTAGATTTCATGAGTAAATTGACATTGTTGTAAATACGAATTACGTCAAATGAATTCCGAATTCACTTGTAAAAACCACGTGAATACTGAATACATCTGTGTAAAGAGGCCTTTAAGTTCGATTCAAATTCATATTTAGACAACAAATAGAAAAACATTGGCCTTTATAGTACATTAAAATACATTTTATCCTTTGGATGCGTCATCATGTACGTTTAAAATAAAATCTTTTATATTTAGAATTTTTATATTATATAAATAAATATTTTTGGATAACGTTTAAGAACTTATCACGATAAACTAATTATGCACAACTTGATTAATCCATTGCCATCATATCCAATTTATATTTATATGTTATCACTTCCGCTTAATTTTATATTTATATATATATATATATATATATATATATATATATATATATATATATATATATATATATATATATATATATATATGTATTGTACATCACAAAAGCGAATTAGCGAAATATTTAATATAAATAAGTCAATAATATGAAGAATGGTTCAACGATATCGAGTAAGAGGGTCTGTTAAAACAGCACTACGATCAGGGCGACCACGGAAATCGACTCCCAGGGCCGATAAGCGAATTATTAAGATGGCCAGAAAAGATCCATGGATAACAGCTTCACAAATCAGAGCAAATTTGAAGGACACTGTAAGTTTTCGCACTATACAAAGACGCCTGGTAGAAGGAGGACTATATAGCCGCAGACCTGCAAAAAAACCCCTATTGACAAAAAACAACGGACTGCCCGATTAACATTTGCTAAAGAGCATCTGAACTGGAGCTTAAATAAATGGAAAACAGTTCTATTTAGTGAAGAATCCAAGTTCAATTTAATTAATATAGATGGTATGTGTCATGTGCGACGTCCAATTGGACAGTTGCTTAACTTTTGTCCGACACTGTATATTTATATATATATATATATATATATATATATATATATATATATATATATATATATATATATATATATATATATATGTATAATGATAATATATATGATAACTATATATATATATATATATATATATATATATATATATATATATATATATATATATATATATATATATATATATATATATATATATATATATATATATATATATATATATATATATATATATATATATATATATATATATATATATATATATATATATATATATATATATATATATATATATATATATATATATATATATATATATATATATATATATATATATATATATATATATATATATATATATATATATATATATATATATATATATATATATGGTTTATTTCTAATTTAGTAACAGTTATGCACCCTATGGTTTTAATGGTTACTTCAATATAAATATTTGTTGTTTGTAAGTTTTAATTTTAATTAGGTACAATCTTAACTCATTCCTTGATAACGGGTAACCTTATACAAACATTAAGTGATGTGTATATAAGATACCGTAAATATATTTTTGTGTGTTATACATGTGATATTTTATATGTTATCGCTCTATTTAATCTCGAGTTAGGAAGTACCCAGAAGTTTATTTTTAGATTATAAAATAAACTTCCAATAAAGTGAAATTGTCATCGTGTTTGTAGAAACATATTTATGTCCAGTTTAAAACAAATATGACCAATACATTTACGTTATTTTTTAATTTTAACTTTAAGTTACATATATTCGAATTTCAGAATATCAGTAATTGAGGCTCCGGATTCCATAACCGACGGAGCGCTCGGCAAAAAGTAGAAAAGAAGACAAATTTATCTGGCGTTCAGATAGTTTTACCCCCATTTTTGTACTAGGCCGAGCGCTCCGTCGGTTATGGAATCCGGAGCCTCAATTATGAATTACATTCGTTGGTTGAGTAGGTATAATTACTTAAGATGTTTCATGTATTTCATTGTTGCTGTTTTGTCTTAGGTATATAAAAGTTAATTTTTGGTTTTAAATCCACAACACATTCAAAAAAAAATAATTTTATGAACTGTACTCTTTTTGGTGAGGTTTAGATTTTTATATCTGATACTGTCATCATTTCATATACATATATACCGGGGCGCATCATAAGCACGTAAATGTATTTACACTTCCCAGTCATTTTGCACGTATTTTCAAACGTACTTCCATGCATTTGCACTTCCAAGGATTTACACTTATCAGCCATTAGCACGTATCGGCATTTGCACGTACGGGCATTTGCACGCATTTTCAAACGCACCTCCAAGAATTTGCACATATCCGTCATTAGCACGTATCGGCATTTGCATGTGCGAGCAATTGCATGACGTACTTCCAAAAGCACTTCCAAGCATTTGCACTTCCCAGCATTTGCACTTATCCGTCATTAGCACGTATCGGCATTTGCACTTCCAAGCAATGTCAATTATCTGTCATTAGCACGTATCGGCATTTGCCAGTACATGTAAATGCCTATACGTGCTAACGACAGATAAGTGCAATTGCTTGGAAGTGCGTTTGAAAATACGTGCAAATTCCCGGACGTGCAAATGCCGATACGTGCTAATGGCGGATAAGTACAAATGCGTTTGAAAATACGTGCAAATGCCTGGACGTGCAATTGACTGGGAAGTGTAAATGCATTTACGTGCTAATGAACGTACCTCATATATACTAGATCGACCATGTGCATGTAAAAACATTTACATTTGTCTTGTTTCCAAACGTGCGCAATCGGCAGCGTTTGTCCTGAAAGACTGGAGCATTAACAGTTTTGGGAACTAATTTCCGCCTTAAATAGATTAACGAATTACCGGATATCTGGTTAACCAGGTTCCTAAAATCATGAACGAATTTTCGCTATTGGCCGGTTAACCAGGTTGCTAAATCACCACATTTATAAGAGTATCGTCTAGTTAAAGTTAGTTTTAACCAAGAAGGTAAGAAGATGAACTTTTTAAATTCTATGTATACGAGATTGTTTTAATAAGAACCTTGATTAGTTCTTATATCAATTTCAAGTCGATATCTTTTATTTTCTCCCAGAAAACGACCCTACATTTGTAGTTATCGCATAATAGTTTATTTTTAGCTTGCTGGAAGTAATAGCAAATAGCTTAATTATTCGGTTGTAAGTCTGTAGCGTTACTCGATTCGAAATGTAATTCACAGAAATTCGTTTCATGATTTTACTGATTCCGAAAATAATTCAAATGAATTTGGATGCTCGTAATACCAACATTTGCCGCTATTTCTTCTATGAAGATATCCATCCGGTTTTAACCATATCTAATTTACATATCCAGATTCGTTGACATTTTAAATCGAATAGACCTTATACTTTAGAAGAAACATGGTTCCCAAAAAGAGACTAGCCCCAAATACTATTGTTCATTGATTTGATAATGGTCTTGATAGTTCGTTTATTAAGAAGCTCACCGTTTGTTAACATATCATTGTTGCTTTTTATTCTTGTTTTGATTGTTTATATTATGGTTCTCAACATAACCGAAGCTGTTTGTTAGTTTAAGAATTTACGAAAGTTAGAAAAGACAACTTGAAACTCGAGAATAAATTAAACTATAATTAAATCGAAACATAATATTTCTAAAAACTTACGTTTACCATAAAGTAATTGAAAGCAATTGGTTTCATTCTATGCTCATATTTTTTTTAGTTCATAGTCCCTTATTCTGTGTGATAGAGCGTCTGGTACATTTATATCCAGTTGCTAGATTAGGAGTTTTACTTGCTGCACATTTTATATTTTGCTAAATATTTTGGTATATTACTGTGTTGTGTGTCTGTATAAGTTTTGCGGTTAAGTTTCCGGAAAATGTATTGTCGTATGTACCACACTCGTTCAAAACACATGGAGATATAACGGAAGGAGATAAGTGTATGGGGACAAAATAAATATCGAATATAAATGAAGAAAATTTATTTTAAAGAAAATACAGCTAAAAGACCAAATATACTTCGGAAAATAAAAGAGTATACGTCAAAATATACGCGCTAATTTCCTATTTTGAATAAACAGAAATATTGCTAACTTAAATCTATAAGCTACAGCATTTGTCAACACATATTGTTGCAGGAAAGTTTGAAAGACATTAACAAATCGTTAATTGAGTAACGGATCTAAAGTTTATATGAATTATATCAATGACTGACTGTCAAACAACTGACGGCTTGTCGACATTTGATAGACATTTTCGAATGGAAATTGAACATGTTTTCCATGCATGTCTTATGCTTAGTTTTGACTAAGTAATTATTACAATAATTATACGTAAGTATAATTATTTCAACAATGACATGCAAGTGAAGATAGGCGTATTTTGATTTGTTTATAAGCGCCAGTGGGTATATGTACTCATTGCACGCGCTAATCAATGTAGAATTAGATAATCCTACATTAAGCTGCACCATCATCTATCTTCTCTTATTTTACAACTCTCACCTGTTCCTCAGATATGCAAGTATTTCTCTTCCACTCTTTCAAGTTTATTAACCCTTTATTGCCAGATTGAGAAAAATGTTTATTCAATATTTCGTTATAAATCAGAGATAACTATATAAAACTCAAGGAACATTGATAGATCCTCCTTACAGCGGAGGTTTGACACTACAAAAGCGTTAAGAAACTTCAAATAAGTATATAAAGTTGAGATTTCAACGTGAAACCACTAGGAAACAAAGAGTTAACTATATGCAAAGAAAATAAAAGAGGTATTTAAATCAACTCACCTTTAATTGCAATAAGAATAATTATTTATCTCATATCAAATAATATAAGTTGCTATTTCTCATTGTTAAGTTAAAGGTAGTTAACTAAAGGCACTTTTTCTATGAATATAGCTGTATATCTTCTATCAGTCCCGTTTCTAGACTCTTGTGCACCGTTGTTTCTTTAATTTAGACGCCCCTCTACACTCACACGCCTTTTTAGTTTCTTATACGAAGGCAAAAGAAAATATTGTAATCATGAAAAAAAAAGATCTCGAGATTTTAGCGGAAATACGTCTTGAGACCTTCTTTCAATTGAGTCTGACTATTTTTACTTAGATATAAGTAAGTTTAGTAATCATGAACATGTTCGAACTCGAGATTTTAATGAAAATACACCTTTTGACCTTCCCTGAGTTGAGTATGACAATTTTTCGGAATTCCGTCTGTGTGTGAGAGAGAGAGTGGGTGTGTGTATGAGAGAGAGGGTATATATGAGAGAGAGAGAGAGAGAAAGAAAAAGAGCATGAAATTTTAAACTTAATATTTGTATATGGTTCGCAAGAATTTTTGAAAAGAATATTCAAACTGGAAGTGCATGTTTATTCTAGTCATTTTTTGGATATTCTGCAATATCTCTAAAACGGCTGCACTTACAAAAAATATACTAGTATTCAAAATGAAAGATATTAATATTATGCACCACTTTTGTTTGAAATATTTCTTCAAAAAGTTTACCGATTAAAAGAAAATGGCTATTTAGTTTTTTTAAATATCTTTTTTATGTTGCCGTAGTTACGTACGCAAGAGAAATTATAGTTGCTACATAGTTTTAGTGTAAACGTGTTTCAAATGCTAGTAAAATATTATATAAACATCTGCAGTGAATTGCACTGGACTTTCTTATTCGTATTAGGCAAATAACCTATTTATCTAAACAATATCTATCTAAACAATATATGCTTAATACGTATAAGAAAGTTCAGTGCAATACACTGCAGATGTTTGATTAGACTTATATGCAAAAACATACCAGAAACTTATTTGCAACCTATTTTAAATTATTGTTGAGCCTAAATTAGAAACAGATTATCTTTCTAAAACTCGTAATTTGTCACTTACATTTTTATATTTATATAAATCTATCAGCTACAGATAAATACAGAATATACGTAATATCTGTAGGGTCTTACAGATTAGCTCAAAAACGTCACAATTGCGCGAAAGGGAAGTTGTGAGCAAGCAAGTATAGAAGAGCGTGTTATATGAAGAAGGAAACAAAAGAAGGTGAATGGCGAAAGATTGTCAAGATGCGAATGGATGTAAAGGGATTTCTGCCACCTCATTTGTTGGGAATAGGTATGAAGTAATGTATGTATGTATATTTCACAATCACCAAAGGTTGTGTCAGTTGTCAAAATGATAATTTCATAAATTCGTATTGTACCCTCTATATATGTATGTGTGCGTGTGTTTTTACTATGCCGTGGTTGGTTAACTTGTTGATACGGCACACAGGAAAGTGTCTTTCCTCATTATCATTGTGTCCGCTCAGTGGTTTGGTTCCTGATTGCTTCATAGATTGTCTCCGGTCAGAGTTTGTTTTAAAATGTCGATTTCTAGCTTGTTATTGTGTCGGCAAGTATAATACTTGGCAAATTTATCGTTATGTACTACAAACTAAATTATTAGTTCAGACAAAAAAAAAACAACAACATAAATATTAAATACATAACAAGAAGAAATAATTCTTATGTAGATCAAATTTGTTAATCATTCTAACCTATATTGTATAAAGTATAGGCTGCTAATCTATTCTGTTTCATAGAAATCCACTCGAAATCAAAGAAACATCGAAGTTTGCATGTAGTTTATATGTAAAATGTTACAATGAATCTTTTATTTCAAGTTGAAATTTAAAACAGAGTTTAGGCCCAGAAATAGCCATCAAGTAATCACCACCATCTTATAAACTTTAGCGATAATGACCTATACCTATGACCATACAGCTGTTTCTGCTTATAACTACAAAATTGTGAAAAATTATTAAAAAAATTGTAGCCCAAATTAATTATCCAACTCGATTCATACTGATTTTAAAAAATTGCTCTTTACTGTTTATACGAACATTTCTGCAATGTCCCGCGTTTGACTTTCGTATACGTAGTAGGTATATTTTGTTTAGAGAGAAAGGATATTAAAATACAAATTTTGCAAAATCCAAGAAAATATAATTCTTCATTATGCTGTGGTAGCAATTATTGTGACCGGATTAGTTTGTAGTTTTCAACTAAATTAAAGACTAACTAGAATATATAATTATTTTGAGTATTTCACTATCCTTTGAAGGAGTTTCTCACTCAATCTATTTTTGACAATCGATCTCAAATTTCAAATTATTCGAGTGTATTTTCTTACCTGTATGTATATTGACAGGCATAGTGGATCTGATTTATTAAATATAAATTTCTATACATACGTATTTATGGCAACATAAATAAGAAATCTATGAAATTAAACCGCAATTTTCTTGTAACTGGTACACTTTTTGAAGAAACTTTTCAAACAAAAGTTGTGCTACACATAAATATCTTTCATTTTACATCTATTGGAAGCGGTACACTATTTGCAGAAAATTTGATATTGATATCTTTTATTTTATATACTATTATATTTTCTGTAAGTCCAGCCGTTTTGGAGATATTGCAGGAACGACAAAAAACGACTAGAGTAAACTTGTACTTCCGGTTTGAATATACTTTTCAAAACTAGAGGGTTTTCTTGCGAGCCATAGACAAATCTTAAGTTTGAAATTTGCGCTCATACACACAGGTAAAAATATAAACAATACTTATTACCTCGTATAGGGGAAGTAAAAATAGTTTAACATATTCGTTATGATATTTCAAAACAATTATATTCGGTGCACGAGTTATACAATTTCAATAAGACGCTATTTCTCTGCTTGATCTACGATTATGTCATTCATGAAGTTTAACGCCTACAACTACATATGTATATTGTCAATTTAGCCATAATATTACCTAAAGAATAATCTTGTAGCATGGTTGCTAAAATAGCGCATATTATTTCATTTCACTAGCAGAGAAGGTGGTGCTATAATATATCTGCAATTAATGTATAATACATATAAATAATGATGAAGCTTGGGCATGTCTCTTATAAAATGCACGTTAGGTGTCACCCTATAGCATAGCAATATGCATTAGGCATAGCAATATAGAAACTCTTGATCGTGATATATCTGATGACGTATAGCGAGTAGGTGTTGCTATTTCCAGAATAACCATGTGGTGACATATTTTTAAACTAGCAATTATAACATTACATTTAAATTTGAGTCAAACTTGTACATATTTCGCATTGTTTAATCATTTTTTATTTCGTATTTATTAATTTGATCATTTAAAACATTTTTTTCATGTATAAATGAACACGTTTTTCATCTTAAACATAATAATCTTTCATTTTATTCGCTAAAATAAAAAATAATCAATTTCCTTCAGCCAACTATTAAATGATACACATTTGTCAATGTACATTTATCACCAAATTAAGCAAATATAGTCTAATATCGCAGAAATACTTGTTATTCGTACTTTATTTATGAATGTGTGCTTTCATCGATGAGTCTTGAGAAATGCGAAATACGAGATTATGATAAATGCTACAAAACATCTGCAGTGCATTGCACTGAACTTTCTTATACGTCGTAAGTATATTATATAGATACGAAGGATATAAAAATGTCAAATTTTTATTAGAAATTATTATGGCTGGACGTTTTTTTTTTTTTTTAGTTTTCAAATTAACAAAACCTAACAAAATATTTATATATAATATATAAATGTCAAATCCCAATTTGTCTCAAATTATTTGTTCATCAGTTGGCAGGCATAGTTAATATTATTTATTAAATATAATTTGCCATACCGCCGTAACTATGGCAATATAAATAAGAAAAATAAGAATTTCAATAACATTTTTCTTGTAACTGGTACACTATTTGATGAACAGAAGTTGTGCGAAATATTAATAACTTTCGTTATACTTTTTACTGTAAGTGCAGCCGTTTCGAGGATATTACAGAAATCGCTAAAATGAAGTAAACATGCAACCTGCGGTTTGAATATTCTTTTCAAAAATAGGAGGGTTTCTTTTCAGCTATATACAAATCTTAAATTTATAGTTTTATAATTTTGCCTTCAACAGTTTTGCCTGTAGAGGAAGAGAGAGAGAGAGAGAGCGCACACACACGCACACACACACACGCGCGCATAGAGAAATAGATAGATACAGACAGACAAACAGACATCTTTCTAAAAATAGTGATTCGATTCAGGGAAGGTCAAAAGTGTATTTACGTAAAATTTCGTTTAAAAAAAATTCATTTGTTGAAATTATTAAAAAGCAAACGCTGATAAATAGTTTTTTTTTATTTGCAATTTTTAAAAACCGCGCGTCCTTTTCTGAGAATCAAGCAAACACTTTCTGTGAACTAGCTTTAAGACGGGCATTTTTTATTTTATTTAAACGTCAACGAGACATGCAAAGACTTAGTTTTACCAAGTTTAATTATAGTACATATATAGTATATTTATACAGAAATTATGCATGCCAAACCATCGCCGTAGGTAAGCTTTGAGCATTGGCGAAGCCAATGCTTGTTTATATTAATATCGATTTTTAAACAGAAGCGGTAGTTTAGGCATCAGGATTCTTTTAAATTAGATCTGTTTACGGTGCAATTGCAAAAATATCTGCTCAGCACAAATAATAAAAAGATAATTTCTGCAATGCAGCAATAAACGATAATTATATGAAAACGCCAATTTCCGCAGATATATTATGGTGTTCGTAAACTGCTGAATACAAGAATAAGCGTAAGAATTAGTTGTTGCAATAGCTCTATTTGTGTTTATAACTGATTATGCGAACTATGATATTAAATGGGAGAGAAATTTTCTTTTTCGTGGATATTTTTTACTATTATAGTAAAAGAAAAGCTTGTGCATACAACAGGGGTTTTTTTTTAATGTTTTAACAACCATGATTGTTTTCGTATTAAACCAGAAATATGTTTGTATTCATGACAATGTAGTTCAAGTTATCTCAGACTATGGGAGCTGGATGCATTTTTTGAGGGAGTTTCTGCTTGAAATAGGGAATATGCGAAAAGAATGCTCATTTGGTTATAACAACGAAAAGAACGTATAAAATAGGAACCATGAACGCGCCCTCGAGCTATGTTCCAGCTTACATAATACTTTCGAAACGTCTCACCTATTACATTACATCGTGGCGCATTTGCTTTTGAAAAAATAAAATAATAAAATCACCTTTAAAACTATTAAATAATTACATAAAATTGTATTAGAAATTAGACAATGAGAATTGTTTTTTGTTTTTAGCAAATACTGATAAAATGTAATAGCGTAGCCAAAAGTAGACTAGATTTTGTATAAATGGAATGGAACTAGCAATGGCCAAATCAGTGTAGTTGTCGGTACATTCGATTCGGTATTCGGTATTTCACAAATACGCTTATGTTATCAATATTGCTTTCTTGTTATCCCCACCGGTCCTCGCAATGCACGAACTGAGCCGGCGATGCACGACACACGACTTGTTTGTTGAAACCCGTTCCGCTAAGCTGCCACGTAAATTTTGGATCAATATATTTTCACCTGAACATAGCCATGTAAATTCAAAGTATTTCAACGCCAAATTATAAAAATATTGTGATAATTAGTATTCGTAATCGTATGGACAACTCGTACTTTGTATTTAACTGTGAAATAATAATATTTGGGTGAAAACAATATGTTTTGAGCTAGTAGTGGTGAGGGCGCTGTTATCGTGCTCCTATTGCACATTCCCCTTGCCCCGTGGTAATTTTCAAGTTGTTTTCTCATCTGGCATCCACAGAAAAAGTAGTAAGTTATGAATTTGTGTTATATACTAGTAATCTAATATTCTTTAATTATAGTGTATAAAAGTGGGTGAATACTACTGCGCAATTCCTTATTTATAACTGTGTTGATGCCGATACAATATCATAATATTACGTATACGAAAACACCACATATACCTGTAAAGGTTCTGTGATTTTGTTAAATTATATCTGATATTCTTGCGATTGCTAATAGTTTTTTGTAAGTGTAATCATTCAAGGCCGTCTGCAATAACATGAAAGTCGTGGTAATTTATAAATTTTATTCTGTGTTACTCCTACCTAGTCACATTCTTTACACAGTCACTTAACTCTAGTTTTTATTATGGTGTAAAAATATATTTGGTTTTGGATGATGATACTAATTATTTATTTATTTCTAGATCTCTGGCTGGCCAGACTGACGATGGAGTATTAGCTAGAAGCAATTACAATGAGTAAATCCCCCGCCAGTGATAGCCGGCCCAAGCCCACAAGCTGGGTTCGAATATCCGAGCCATTTTCCTCCCACCTACAAAATTTAGAGGTAAATCGGATTTTATTATGAACAACCGAAAGTTACCCGTTGTGGCTGGAACAGTGTAAAAGTGATCTAATTAAAAGTAATATATAAACATTAATTCTATTATGATGCTAGTGAAAGGTTACCCGCCATTTTTTTTTTTTTTTAGTTTATTTGTAGGGATAGTAAATACGACAAATTGACGCATGCGCAATGGCATAGCAAGTTCGCAGTGCTACTGTTAGAGGGTAGCACATATACTAAAATGAACATAAGTAAAACATTAAGCCTGATTTACACTGAGAGTTATTCTCGTGTTTTTTTTTACACATGAAATCACAAGGACAGAAAATAAATGTTTTCATTAGTTTTATTGCTTAGTTTAACCAATGAAAGCGTATATTTTCTGTCTGCAATTTTATTTGCGAAATACGACGTGACCTCGCGCCTTCTAAGCAGAAAGAATATTTTTCAATACATCTGATGTGTATACTTTCAGTTTTTATTGAATATGCATACTAAGTTTCAGTTTTCCTATGTTTATAAAATACAAAATACCGATTCAATTTTGTTGAATTATATTATTTTAATTTTTAGTAGTGCAACTGGGCATAAGAGTCAAATACAATGCTTATTTTAACCCTGCAGATGGAGTATAGTTTATATCATAGATAATGCCATTAAAATGATTCTTATAAATGAAGCAGGATGGTTCATCGGAAGATGGATAATGCCGATGAACCATCCTGCTTCATTAATATAGTGGATACGATCACACTTTATTATTATTCTTATACTTGCAGACATATTCATATAAAACCTAAACGTCCTTTTTGTTAAAGAAACTTTAAAATAACTATGAACTAACATAATTAATAAAGATCACTAATGGTATCTATGGAAATTAAAAGTGATTTGAGCATCTTTAAAATTCTATGACAACGGCAATGGTTTTTTAGTGCACTCATTTGGATAACAGAAATCGCAACTTTTTACAATAATTAATGCTATTATTATGTTTCAGCTATGCTCACATACCATTTTAATTCGTTAAAATATAGAATTATCATGGAATACAAAACTAATAATTCATCTTTTTTTTAAAACTCGTGCCATTTAAAAAATAAAAACAGTACAGCCAATTGAATCGCAATTCAGTAGAAGCTAAGAGTGGAGCCACGGAAAGAACATGGCGAGATTTTGTACATAATTTGAATTTATGTGGGCTGAAAAACGAATGTTATAAGCAATTAGCCTCTTGCAGTTCCTCAAACAATATGTTGAGACGAAATGATCGTAGGAGACAAACCCATGCAATATTTTTATGTTGGTGTTAAAGTGTTTTTGGTTTCTCGAAAGTATGGTTTTATTTTTTACCATCAACTTAATAAATAAGAATATAGGTTTGTTTTGCTATTTGTTTAATGCTCGAGTTATTGAACGGCTATTATAGCATTGGTGTGGCTGAAAACAAAACCACGTACCGATATTTATAATACCATAAGTAATAATCGGCGTAATGATTTATTAAATTAAACTCAAACTAGTCGCGTTTTTTAAAACATGGATAGTCTTAATTTCAATTTTAAAATTGAACGTCCATTTATCTCATCTAGTTTTTCATATAATACCATATTTCATTTGTAATACAGTTATAAATGAAAACAAAGTAATTTTAAATCAACTTATATACTCTATTTGTATTTTAAAGAATCAAGAGAGGATTTAATTTATTAACACTAACACATATGTACATCGATAAACAAATTGATAATAATTTATATTTCCGACAAGAACATGTAATTATATACACATAAATCGTCTTAAACAATGACAGTTTGACAACCATAACATTTATAGAATCTGTAAGCTACATTGAAATGTAGGATAGATTTTTCTACGCATGCATTATATTTAGTTAGTATCTGCCCATTAGGGATTAGGTGGTAAAATCTTCCAAATTATAGTTTTCATTTATTAATTTTTATAACGTATGCCAGTATTAAATTATACAAGAACAAACAAAGCCTGTTCGTTTATCGTGCACTTTCTGCTCGATGCAAGTTCAACTATGAATAAATTTGTTAAACGATAAGCGTGTTTCATCAAACTGATCAAAGCATAATGATTTAAAAGGAATCGCGAATCTTCGTTCGTTATTTTGTCATCAGATAAAGATATCTCCTTACTATTCTAGGTCATACAATTTCTATGTAGTGTTTCTTTAAACATGATGAATTATTTTTATGAAATTAAACTTAAGTTGTGCAGATTTTAATCAAAATTTAAACTTCCCCCTAAATTGAGGCTAGAAATATTATTTAGCTTGATATACTTTATTCCTTGAGACATAGGGCGTTCCAAGATAATCTTGGTGACTGTTTTAGCTTGCCTTACGTAGTACAGAAAAGTTTAAGAGATTGTCTGTAAGATTCTTGGATGGAAACAATTCTTTCACCGACATTCATTTCACATCGCACTGATTCCGAAAATGTTAATATGGCATATATTTGGCAGCATGTTGGTCGCTCGCACGCTATGTCGAAAGATGAAATGTTGTTTCATCTTCTGCTTTGAACATACCGAACCGATTTCAACCAAATTTGACACACATATTGTGTAGATGCCTGGTGAAATCCGTTCATATTTTAAATTCAATAAGTACTGTACTTCATTTAATAATAATACGCATTTTTAAAAACCATATACCAAAAAAAAAAAAAATTACAATTTTTGATGTATCTAAAGTTCATTCGGGTTATAACCGAAAACCATAAAAATATTGGAATAAATAATTTTCAATATAAATCAAAAAACAACCATTCTTTTTCTAGCTTTTGCGATGTTTTGAATAATAAATAAATATTTTAGATTGATTACTAAATCATAGTTGGTTTTAATTATAGTATATAAATTGTTGATTCGCCAATTTTTAGGCATTCATGCATTCAATGCTTGTTTAATTCGCGATGTCGATAACTAAAATGGCATCTTACCTAGGAAAACAATCTGTCATATAGACGTTTTAATGGCGTTAATTTGTGTATCTTTTGAGATTATGCTTATAATTTTTAATGCTAAATTACATAATATTTATTTATAATGTTATATTAAATATATCTTACATAATTTGTTATCTTTTCGGAATTTATATATTCACACTTTTTGTATAAACCTACAGTGCAATAAACATTGCTCTTATTCGTTATTTCTTCCACTATATGTGGCGCTACGAATAATCATTGGTTTTTTAAAAATTAGTTTCTTTACTCTTATAGTATCAAAATGACATTGCCTAAAAGTTGTTATTTATATGGTAATAGTCATTGATATATGAGTGTATTGTTTTTTTTTTGTAATAAAAAGCAAAAAGTGTTTGTTTTGGTGAATTAGACACAAAAAAATCAGAAAAACTGAAACTTGCAAATGCTAAACTTAACATTCTTAATTTAATTTACTATTTCAAACTTAAATTTTATAAGCGTAAAAATATATAACTAAAGTATATAAAGATGTCTAACATATTGGCAATGGCCTAGTTTACACCGTGTATCTATATCCCATGTATAACCTATATTCGACCTATATCTTGCTAGGCCACTACATACAAATATGGCGCGACTTAACTAGGGTCAGGTCTTACCCTAACTTATATCAAGGCGCGTCCTAATATGCGTTTAGACGATGTAGCTACATTAAAATGCAATATTATAGCTATACACTACGCTTTTATATTAATATGTTCATTTGCCTGACGTTATTTATTCTCAACATATAAATAACAAATAAAGCTTGTTATAAATTTTGACAAAAGATTTCATTTATAATTAAATATTTTAAACATCATTATTTTTTTTTTGTAGTAGATCTGACTAGATGTGTTTTCTAATGAATTCAACTGCTATAATTGATCCTATCTCAAAAGGATTTAAGAAATGGTAACATAATAAGTGTGAGCATTTTACATTTGTATTTTAAATTGATGTTTGTTCGACAGATATTTTGCCATGGCGACTCCAAAATGAACTCGAAAAATAAAATTATTGAAAATATATATTTATTTTACTACTTAGTATTTTGATAAAAGTATGTATATCGCTTATTATTATTTTTAAACCTTGATCTATATTTACGTCTATTACAAGCAAATTTTGTATGTTGAAATACTTCGATCAAAGAGTTTTGGGCGTTCTAAATATTTTAGTAGGAGATTATTTTCCCATAATGGAATGAAACGCGTACTTTTGAGATCAGATTTGTTCGGATCAATTTCGAGTTGAAAAAAATTCTTTCTTTAACTCACTAACTAAAATAAAGACTTCTGAAATACAACTCATATCAAACCTTATACATCTAACTTAGGTTGTTTCGTATTTTTGTGAAATATTGATGTGTAAATTATTCCTGGGCAGGTCAAATATAGGTCACAGCCTATTTTAGGCCACACGATGTAAACTAGGTCAATTTATTCTTTTATCTGTATGCAACACACATGATTTTTTTTTATCTAGTACACATAACTTAGAATCTTATATTTCATTACATCTCATTCAAATTCAATTAACAGAACAAATTATAGAAATATATTATTTTTAAAGCGACTGAAATGATGCTAAACAATTTAGCGATCTGGTCACACTTCCATATGTCCAGTTGCAGAAAGGTTCGTCAAGGATAAAATTCGCATATGCTTTTGATCTTTGAGGGACTGTGAGACAGTTGACAATATTTTAGTTAGTGTTTGACGAATCTCTCTGCAATCGAGAAAACTCCTGTAATTATTATTTCGTCCGAACAGGTAGGCGGCATCATTGGCATAGCCAATACTTGTTTATTTTCTCTGTTATGTAAAGTGAATATTATATCCATGGAAATTAATGTGACGATACATTGTTATCTTGGTAATTTTCATTGTTGCGCCTGTTATTATTGATTCACTTTATATTCAATGGTAATTCAATTTGTTTGCACAGGAGGACGAAGTGAAAAATACTTCACTCATTACATTTCCTACCGACCAAGTGCCTCAGCCTGTTACGAGGGTATGTCAAATATTATAGTAACCGTATTCTTTATAACGGGTTTTATTTTATCATGAAAATGTTTTCACCGCATTTTCAATATCTGAAACAGTTTTAGTTATCAAATTATATTATGCTTACATAACTCTTTATGCCTATTCCCGACAAATGGGATGGCAATGAAAACATGATTTTAATTTAATATTGTTACAGTATCGTTTATAAAGAACGCGGTGTAAATGATGTGGTATTTTGTAAGTAGGTATATGATTGTTTATGTTTGATTCTTGTTGGATGGTATTAGGACACAATCGCTACAACAACAATGGCAGCTTCGACTGACTCCCGTGGCTCCGCCTGCCTGCCTCAGAGCGCACCCACAGTACAAGCACAAGTCTTTAGCACAGGTACGATGCCTCAGATATCGGTTATAAATTGTGGAGTTGATGATTGTGGTGATAATGATAATAGACAACATCTTCTAATACCGTGCATTGCATATTGTGCAGTTGCAGGTTGTGTATCCTGTGATGACTGTACTCATGTTAACTTAAACGCTACTAAACGACATAATCAAGCGGAGACGCAGTGCATCGTCGCCTGTGACTCGTGGGATAGACGGGGGGCAGAAGCTGGCCTCTCCGTCGTCCCTACATCGCGCCACTCTAACGGGGGCGTATTGTCTGTGATAGCCAGCTTAAGTTGCCCAAATGCATCGTTGAACCGACCATCCATCTATGGTCCTATCGATGATGTTTATGATGATGAAGATGTCCTCGAAAATAACCATCGGTCGATCGAAACGACGTCGACAATTCCCAGCAACGATGCCGGCAACTCTAACGTTAAGTCTAATAATAAGATGCAATCTGTGAATGTTACTTCTAGTACTACTGTTAGTATCAAAAATAAGGGTAATGATAACTGTCTTCTGTTTGAATGCAACACTGCTGTTACCGTACCAAATACTAAACCACAACGTAATACTGACGGCTCGCCGAGAGCCTCAAACAATAATAGCGATAAGTTAGATGTAGTCAATGTATATGATAAGAATTATGGTGCTTTAAACCGATCCTCAACGGAAACACAAAGTCAGTGCCGATTAAACCAAATTCCTGGAGATGACATTCCTGTGTGTGATGTTGCTGTTTTCGCGATGCGGCTGCACACACAAAAGTCTGAATACCTCAAGTCAGGGAATGATAACGATGCCGACACACGCGATCTAATTGAAAACACGTACAACGATATGACCACGAATAAAATCATTCAAACAACAACCACTGCTACTGCGGGTAGCTATGATGACATGACAACACAATCACAAACCATTGATGAAAATAAATACGTCAACTTTGATAGACTGATAGCATTGAGCAAACGCGCTGAAAAACTGATGCGTACTGGCTTATGTCCACCACGACGGCTCGGTTTATACGGAGGCGGCGAAAGTTCGCTGAGCACCGGCACAACCGGATGGGGCACACCACCAAGCGCCAATTCGAACAATAATAATGGTAACTTATCACTACTTTCCTGAAACCACCTTACCAAAAAATATTCACTTTCATCAATTATAACTATATATCAAATCAAATTATTTCATAGGTTGGGGCAGTACCTCGTCGAATAACCAAGGGAGTGCCAACACCCAACAGAATTGGAACAATAATCAGAATCGAACAAATTCAGTGAATCCGGCTGCACAAGTGAATCAAGACAACAACACCAACAAAACAAACAATCAAAACTCGAATCTCCCGCCACCGAACTCTCAGCCGCAGACTTCGCAAACGAACAATCAAAGTGGATGGGGACCACAAGCCTCGAAAAATCCACCACCGAATTTGAGTGGACCACCCGTAAGTGTAGCTCCACCTGTAGCTGGAGCTACGGTTACCGGCACTGGACCAGCTGGAACACCGACAACTTCGACAAAACAACAACTAGAACAACTAAACAACATGAGAGAGGCACTCTTCGCCCAAGATGGATGGGGTGGAGTAAGTAATCCTTTTTAGCTCCAATTACTGCACAAGTCATTAGATATTATTCTATTTATGAAAATGTAATATATCACGTATTTAGCAGCCATTCAAATCTCACTACTTTTTCGTTTTTTTTTTCCTAGAATTGCATTTATTAGAATTGTATTTTTCTTTTTATTTAACGGTGCTAGTTGTATTTCATTTAATTATCAAGAGATGGTATTGAACACATTTTGTCAAAGTTAACTAACGTCCGAAAATGCATATTTAGACGCAAATTATTTAAAATATGCTGTTTTATTTAGAAAAGTATTTATGCTAAATTGTATAGAAATTTTCTATAGAAAATATTTTGTACAAAGTTTTGTTCTGTTATATCACAACAATCATGACAACTATTTAAATATGAACTGATTTCGCTTAAGGTCAAAATTGTGTGTTGTACTGCAATTTAACCAAAAATATTAAGTAATAAATGGCCAATAACAACTGTAGTTTCCGAAAAATTATTGTTTTCTTTGCAATCGTTTACTTGAAAAAAGCTTTTTCTATTGTTTACATTTTCCTATATTAATTACTTAATTAATTCCAGCAACATGTGAATCAAGATACAAATTGGGATATTCCTTCATCACCAGAACCACAGATCAAAATGGACGGTTCCGGTGGACCACCACAGTGGAAGCCAACTGTGAATAATGGCACAGATTTGTGGGAAGTAAATCTTCGTAATGGTGGTCAACCACCTCCACAACCTGCACAGAAAACTCCATGGGGTCATACTCCAAGTACAAATATTGGGGGTACCTGGGGTGAAGATGATGACGTTACCGATTCGTCTAATGTTTGGACTGGTGTGCCTAACAACCAACAACAACAACAACAGCAACAGCAGCAGCAGCAGCAGCAACAACAACAACAGCAGCAGCAGCAACAACAACAGTGGGGAGGCAATACAAATGGTGCCATGTGGGGTGGCCAGAAAAAAGAAAGCGATTGGGGTGAATATTTGTTTCTAGATTTGATTTTTACTTTCTTATACGAACTAATAAGTAAGTATTGTAATCATGGAAAAAAAAAACATCGGCCATGTGTTGGTCCTAAACTTTCTTTTACGTAGTCAGTATATTTTGATTTGATAGTATATAAATTAAAATATAAAATGTTTAAATTTAAAAGAAAATATTTTCATTCATTATGTCCAGTAAAATTGTAAAGCTAGATTGTCAGATTTCTAAAAAAAACATATGTATTTTAGATTTAAAATGTTCTATTCTATAGTAATATACAGAAAATATAATTATTCATTTCACATTATTAAAAATTATTATGGCTGGACATTTTTTAGTTTTCAAATGAACTTTGAACCTTACAAAATATTTTCATATAATATTTTAAATTATTTACTAACCTTTGTAACGTTTTTTCACTAAACTTATTTGTGACACTGACAATAAAAGTTAAATGTCAAAATATTTGAATATTTAAAACAATTGACATGCATAGTAGATGCGATTTATTATATATAATTTCCCATACCTACGTAACTATGGGGCAATATCAATAAGATAAGATCTTGTAACTGGTACTTTTTGAAGAAATGTTTCAAACAAAAGTTGTGCAGAATACTAATATCTTTCAATGTTATTCTAACTATTTTTACTGCAAGTATACCCGTTTCAGAGATATTGCAGAAATTGCAAAAAAAAGTCTTAAGTAAACATGCATTTCCGGTTTGAATATGCTTTTCAAAAATATACAAATCTTAAGTTTAAAGTTTCATAATTTTATCTTCAACGGTGTAGGCTGTAGAGCGCATACAGACTCATACACACACACGTCATTCCAAAAATAGTCAGACTCGATTCAGGGAAGGTCAAAAGGTGTGATTACAATACTTATTACTTCGTAAAAGAAAGTAAAAACATTGACCATGTGGTGGCCCTAAACTTTCTTATACGTAGTCAGTATATTTGATTTGATAGTAGGTATATAAACTAAAATAGAAAATATTTTCATTCATTACGCCCAATTAAATTGTAAAGTTAGTTTAATGTCAGATCTCTAAGAAAAACATGTATTTTAGATTTAAAATGTTCGATTCTATAGTAGTATAAACGTACAATTTGAATCTAGTATTTTTAAACATGCAAGATAATATTATTATTCATTACACAATATTAAAAATTATTATAGCCGGACATTTTTTAGTTTTCAAATGAACTTTACACCTGACAAAATATTTTCGTATAATAATGCTGTTTCACTAAATTTATTTGGGACAATTAATGTTAAGTGTCAAAATATTTGAGTATTTAAAACAGTTAACATGCATAGCAGATGCGATTTATTATAATAGTTCCCGATGTTTATTATTGTATTCAAGCTAAAAATTCATACTACAGTGATTGTATATTTGTAAGTTTTGCCATAAAGTGCATTGTGATTGAGTGAATGGGTTGACATTGAAATTGGTGGGAACCAAGGTTGCGTGATGTCGCTCTGGCTGTTTAATATATACATGTTACATGGACACAGTATAAATATATAAGCAGTAGCGTAGTAGTACTCGTCGGCGTCTATGATGTTTTTGTTCCGAATCATGTGATCGTCGGCCATTTTACGGGTGTATATTGTGCGCTAATTTCAAATAGTTTCGATATTATAAATGATGTTAAGCCGACTATTTTGTTTATTATTATAATCATATATCCAATTCAGTAGGCATAACATAATTTGAATATACCGAAAATATATTTAATACGACCAGGTTTGTCTTCAACTTTACAGAAATTATTGGTGGATATGGTTAGGAAAAAATGTATTTTAATTCATATGAATAATAATTTAATATAACAAAAATATATTACCGGTTTATGTACTGAATTTATTTCATAAATAAATAAATAGTCAAGGAAGCAAACGAGCAACAAGTGATGAGGTTTACAGCTAAACAACGTATTTATACGATAATCAGCTAATGGTAGCTCGCAGTCACCATATTACGGGTGTATATTTTTTGGTCATGCGTCATGGGAAAAGGAACTGTCAAAACGGTAGTGTCGCTACTGCTTATATATTTATACTGTGACGGATATATTATTACGTCGGGCATTATGTGTGAGTGATTGTGTAACTGTTGGTGGTATAACTGTTCCTGCTTTAGCTTATGTATGCAGATGATGTGGTTTTTGGTGAATCAACCGAGCAACTGAGTAGAATGATACTGAATATAAGTGCAATCGGAAAGGATATGAATTTTGCACTGAATGTAGTTCAATCAAGTTCAATCAGTTTGTTTATTTAGGTTCTTTATTCTCTAGCGATGGAAAGTATGATTGCGAGATTGAGAGAAGAATGTCTGCTGGTTGTAAGATTTTAGAGGATTTAGGAATGTGTGCAATGTTTTTTAACATTTCTAAGGATGCATAATTATGCGTGCCCAATGGTTTGCCATCGTTGATGTATAGGAGTAAATGTAGGGTTTGGCAAACCTAGCATACTTACACTAGATCTTCTTATACGTAGCAGGTATATTTTGTTTAGATAGGAAGGATGTTAAAATATAAAATTTAAAAAATTCAAGAAAATATTCATTACATTATATTAGAAATTATTATGGTCGGATGTTTTTCAGTCTTCAAACGAATTAAGAACCTAACAAGATATTTATATATACTATTTTTAATATTTTACTTAGCTTTTAAATACTTTTGCACTAAAACTATATGTCATAAGTATAATTTCGCATACCTATGTAACAATGGCAACAAATAAGATTTAAAAAATAAATTGTAATTTTCTTGTAATCGGTACACTTTTTAAAGAAAAAATTCAAACAAAAGTTGCGCATAATATCTTCAATAATTTTCGATTTTGAATAACACAATTTTTCTGTAAGTGTAGTCGTTTTTGAGATATTGCAGAATTCCGAAAAAAAAAATTTGAATCAACATGTATTTCCGGTTTGAATATTCTTGTCAAAAAACTTAAGTTTAAAGTTGCATGATTATAGCATTGGCAGTTTTGACTGTAGAGCGTTCACACACGGGCAGCATTCCAAAAATAGTCGGACTCGATTCAGGGAAGGTCAAAAGGTGTATTTCCGTTAAAATCTTCAGATCGATTTTTTCATGATTACAATACTTATTATTTCGATTAAGAAAGTAAATATGCCGCACGTAGAATAGGTTGAAGCAAAATGAGATGGTATGGTCATGTTGAAAGAATGTCGAATGAAAGACTAACAAAAAAGATTTACGTTGGCGAGATGAATGGTGTGAGAATGCGGGGTCGTCCTCGGAATAAGTGGATAAATAAGATTGAGAATGAGTTGCGCGAAAGAAAAGTTGTGAGCAAGCTGAATAGAAGAGCGTGTATAAATAATTTGATGACTCTGAATGAAGCAAAAGAAGTTAAGGATAGAGATAAAGATTGGCAAGATGGGAATGGATGTAAAGGGTTTTCTGCAACCCCATTTGATGGGAATAGGCATGAAGTTATGTATGTATGTAAATTGTATTTTATATCATTATTTACTTGTCATTTTAGGCAACAGCGGTTGGGGTGATCCTCGCGCTGGGGGTGGGGATCCACGATCAGCGGCTACTGGTGGTCTAGATCCACGTGATATGAGAATCGATCCTAGAGATATACGAGCTGGCAGTTCTGATCCAATGCGTATGTTAGATCCGCGTGATCAAATGCGAATTGTTAATAGTGAAATGCGCGGTGATCCACGTGGCATCACCGGCCGGTTAAACGGAACGGGTGCCGAAGCAATGTGGGGTCAACCACCACAGGGACCACAACATCATTTACATCATCAAAATCCTGGCAAAATGGTCGGACCTGGTGGCAACAGTGCAGGTACTAACATAAAGCATCGCCTTTTCAATCATATCATGTTACATTTCACTTAAAATCTCTCATTATTCATTTTTAAGTTTTCGTATTTTTAATTTTCCATTATTAACATCATTCGTTTATGACAGACGATTAGTGGGCGTTGTGCGTTAGGGCGAATTTGCTAAATATTAAATGTACAAGCGAAATACATTTTTAATTCTATTGGTTAAATCTGAAATACGTATCAAAATATTTTGTCGGCATGAATAACAGGTTAACATTATAGTCGCCTTAAAAAATAGAATTCATAGATATAATTGAAATAATGGAACCAAATAAATGAAAATTGATTAAATGATTTAATTTGCGAAATAAAAATTAATTCTAAAATTAAAAGATTTACAACTATTTGATAAATAATTGAAAATCTAACTTATAGGTGTTATAGCTTTGTACTTTATACAAGTAAAATTACAAACTTGACATATAAATGGATTTATTATATGGTAATATTCAAATTTTTTTGCATTCGTCAAGGAAATATTGACCAAATAAATAAAGAAAACTTCAAGTCATTCTAAAAACAAACTTTCTTATTATTAAAATTTTATAGTTTATACTAAAATTTAATATTTACGTATCAATAATTTCATTCAAATTTAAATATCTTAAGTATCTACAGAGATATGATGAAACACAGAATTTTGAATTAAGTTACACTCAAATATTACATTCCGTAATTATTTTTGACTTACTTATTAAAACTAGCATCAAAAAGTTAGTGTCGTAAATGACTGTAAAGTGTTTTATATACAATCAAAGACGAAAATAAAAATTGGTTACAACCTCTCTTACTAACATTACATAATTTATAAAGATTCGGTCGTATCTACTCAAAAATTCGACCAAGACCAAATATCTCATTTGGTTGCATATGTATAGTTATTTTTTTGTTATAAAAAAGAAGCTAATCAACGTCTGCTAATTATAATGCTAAAAAATGTATCTGCACGCTTACTTTATTTTCATAAGGGATCGTCTGATACTCTATGGTCCATGCCAAGTATACACGTAAAATCGATAACTTGACTATATTATATTTTTATTTAAAAATAATGATAACATGTAAATATTTCCCTATTATGGACAATTTTTATTGGTCAGACACGTTTCGTTCGCTAGATCATTTACCAAATGAAAATTATCATTTAATTATCTAGCGATAGTACCACGTGTGAACAATACAAATAATAGAATACAAGCAGTTTTATTATTTTTAAATTAATATAACAAATTATGGAGTTTAGACGAAACCCTGGTATATATGTTTGTACAAACCGATACTGGTATATATGTTTGTACAAACCTATATAATAGGTTACGTTTGCCTTTCTATATGCGTTATCATAAACATCCTAAAGGTTCGATTTTCAATAGGGTTGGTTGAAATATTTGAATTTTCTTAGATGAATACTACGTACTAATATGAGATATCATCATTCCATCAAGACTTGATGTTCGCAGAAACTTATATTTTTATTAAACAAAATATGAATAACTACTTAATTTAGCGGTAAATATTTAGGCTTAAAATAAGTTCGGTCTAACGTCGGTCTATTTCAGTGGGAACGAAATATTTCTTAAATTATTAAAAGTTAAAAATTTTTTTTTAATATTTACATTTATTTTAAAATATATTTTTTGTGGCACATTAGCTCAGGATATCGTTTCTAAATAAATTAGTCGTGTTTTCATCTTCCATTTCGTGTTGATTTAATCTGAACTGATCGGGAAATGTACTTTCCATTAGACTAACAAAAGATGATACTGTATATGGTGTTGATTTCCTTCTTATTTCTTTAAATTCCAAAATTGTAACGTAAAAAAGTATTGAGACAGACAATATGCGCCAGATCAGTTTAGTTCATGTAAATAAGAAAAGAAAACACCTGAAGTGCACCGCGGCACTTATTAATTTATATAATTATACGTAAATTCATACAATTAAATTTGGTTAACGCGATACAGGTAATTCGAAAATATCGGATTACTAGAAATTATTATTTATTCGTAGGAACAAATTTGCATGTGAAATTCTTATAACACGATATGTCGTTGGCAGACAAAATATATTTATTAAATCGTTTAAATTTATAGCTATGTATTCATTTATAGATGTGTATGATTATGGTCCAATTTTTTAAAATATATATTTCTTTTATTACGAAATACGTTTAAGACGAAAATAATGTTTTGGTCCCCTCAATTTCATAGGGTTACCAGTTTTTTTTTTCCTCAAAACGAAACTCGAACACTTGATGCACAACGCCCAATGGGCACTACTTATTGACACTTCTTGATATAAATAATATAAGGGGTCTCTCTTTCGGTTCTGTTTGGAATTCTATGATGGTATTCCAGGCGTGAACCAATGGGCTGGCCCGCCTCCTAAGGATATAAGCATGGGTGGTAAACCTTCAGGTTGGGAAGAGCCTTCTCCCCCGTCACAGAGACGCAATATGCCCAATTATGACGACGGAACCTCTTTGTGGGGCAATCCAGCGCAACAAGGTCGGGTTGCAGGTAAATTTGTTAGCAAACAAACAAGCTTGTTGGTGAGGTGATGGACAGACAAGAAATAGTTGAATTTTATTTTAGTAGGGTATAAACATATCAAAGCATTTTTACACACACACACACACACACACACACACACACACATATATATATATATATATATATATATATATATATATATATATATATATATTCATTTTGTTTTTATTCACTTTGCTACATCTTCATTTTCTCTTACGTGACGTTACCGTTTCATTGCATTTTATAACTAATAGTCAAAGTTGATGTATCGCACTTTTATTATTATAAAAATTAATGTAGTCAGACCAAGTTTACAATTGGCGCGTGGAAGATGTGAATTAGAACTAGAGATAACATTTTTAAATTGTAAGCATTTAGTCAAATAGAGACGGTGAAATAATCTTGATACAGTTCGCAAGAAAACTAATTCGTTACTACAATTTATAGTTTATTTGAACTTATGGTAAGGACAGTACGTTTCCATCCAAATAAAGTTCCGAATAATAATGTAATTATACACACCACGTAAATAATAATTTTTAGTTGTCAACTAGTTTACAAATAGTGTCAAATAATAATCTTTGAAGGCAGTGTTTCAAAATATCCGCTAATATATTGAGTTCTAGTCGAAATTTTTACGCAAGTATATCGATTCTAAGCTTGGTCATTCATCATATAAAAATATCAAAAAAATAGACAGTAAACCTTTATTAACAATAATAATTTCAAAATTCGACTTGTGTTTTGCTTGCTTATGACGCAAAAATGGTAATTTACATGAATTTAGAAATACTATGGAGGTAGCATGTACTGAAATTTACCATTTATTCTATCAACTAGATAGTTCACATGATTGTATGTGCAAGTTTGAATATAGAAATAATTAATCGGCTGTCTTGTAGAGATTAGTATTGGAAAGCCAGAAATTTTCCATTTCTCTAAAATTTTTTACTAGAATTTGTTCTAATGTGGATAAATGTCTCAAAACTTACCCAATTTTATTATGTTTTTTTTTCTCCTTTTTGTAATTACAAATATTTAATTAAAGGCTTCTTTATAATTGACAAATTTAGGGAAGTAAATTAAAAGAGTACTTGAATGATAGAAGTAAGTAATATACTATTACAATTAAGCGTTTATATTAGCTTCAAATAATGTAGTAAAAAAGAGCAGTAATGTTGCTCAAAATCAGGTACATTTTATACAAGATCACCATGTAGCAATGGCATTAGTACGTATTTTATAAAAATCTACTTTATATACCAGTAAAGGTAAGATTCCTCGAACAGACTGTAAGAAGAACTGTCATCCTTATATTTCACACACACATATATGTATGTATATATATATATATATATATATATATATATATATATATATATATATATATATATATATATATATATATATATATATATATATATATATATAAATATATATACGACCTGCGGATCCCTACTCCAAAAAAAAAGTTACTAGTCGAAGTGAAATTGTTTATTGCGTACATGGTATAAAATATAGTGACTTTTTTTAAAAATGTGATCATATTTAGATCATGATTATCAGTAATTTCACCAAAAACATATGGCCGATCCTGATCATATAACTTTTTATAATCTTATCTTAGAAGACGAGTCAATAGTAGTGTTTATACATATAAAAAATCATAAAGTTCCCTAATGCAGATACAAAATTGATAATTTGTAGATGCCAAGTTGGCATCACAATTCTACGGATATGCTATCTCCTAAAATGATCCTAACTTCATGCAAGTTTTATTAATAAATTCGTGGTAGGCGCTACATGTAGTGGGTATTCATTGCTACGCATTTACTAACGCTTAATCTTTCATTTTGCCTTGCAGCTTCAGGTGGCAATCTATCTCATTGGAAAGAATTGCCCACAGGACCATCAGGTGGTATGGGCCGAGGTGGTGCCACCATGGGCTGTCCTCCCGGCATGCCACAGAGCCGTCTCAAACCGGACGGTTCAGTCTGGGGCGCGAGAAACGGATCCTGGGATGAAGGTGGTGGAAATGGTGGTGGCGGCGGCGGTGGAGGCAGTCACACCGGTGGCTGGGATGAATCTAGCAAATGGACAGACGGTACCACATCGTGGGCCAAGAATAAGGCAGCTCTAGGTGGACCTCTGTGGGACTCTGATATGGATTGGGGACACAAACAGGGGCCTAAACAACTCACAAAAGAAATGATCTGGAATAGCAAACAGTTTAGATTACTCGTCGACATGGGATACAAGGTAATTGCTATTATTATTATTTATTGTTAATCAAGATAATCTGATCAACTTATGTAAGGTCTTCACTGCGTAATAATTATAGCATGATTATATTACTTTTTTAAAATTTAAAAGTACAAAATTGTTAAGATGAGTAGTAATAAAATGTACCAGCATAGAGTTCAAGAGTACTATTCTGATAAGGCTACTCACCGGTGAAAAGCTTCTCACCTCACTGGTGAGAAATGACTAGTTGTCCCTCTAGTGATTTTTTAGGAAGATACATATGGTGTCATTGTTTTGAGAGCAAGTATGAAATTTCTCACTATCGGGTTAGGTGGCGTAAAGACAAATTACGGTGAGAAGTGCCATTTTGAGTGTTTTCTATTTGTTCAATTTTGATTTTTAAGGTTGATATATTCAAATTGTTTCTATCAACAAATTTAAAGGTAATACATTTTGACTTTTAACTGACTACGATATAATGATTACTAATTAGGAAGAGTAAATAGCAAGCATGTAGCAGAATAGTATTTAAAAAGACACTTTTAGTAGAACTACACGAAATTGAGAATGACAACACTAAAAAGAAAAGAATAGTTTTGAAACAGACTGATTTTATAAAGAAATGCAAAATCACAAACGCACAGATAGAATATGAATTTAAAATTAAACGTAGCTAACTTAGCTTAGATATAAAATCGGTATAACACTAAGGCCCGGTATTTCCATCTTCAGATAAATTTCAGATAGTTATCTAACTGTTAAGCATAGGATATTTACATGTAAACAATTGAACTAACGACTAGATAGCTTATCTGCGGCTTTATTCGAAGATGGTAATACCGGCCTTAAAAGCACTAAGAAAGTAACTAACAATTTATTTTGACATTTCCCCCATGAGAAGTGAGATATCTCCCATGGATACGTCATTGTTCTGGCCGGTGAGAAGGATGAGAAATATTAGAATAGGTACCCTAGTTCGCTATAATGCAGTAAATAAAAATTATTTAGTCAGTGCAACTGGCAAATTTCAGAAAAATTTATGATGATATAAGAAACGGATCCAATTAATGATTATCCATGATTCTTGTTTTTACTGAATAATAATAAAAAAAAATACATTTTGTTTGTTTTCAAATTTAACTTTTTATTTATCACTTGTGTTATTCCTATGTTTAGAAGGAAGATGCTGAGAGCGCTTTACGAGCCCGTGATATGAATCTTGAAGATGCTTTGGATTTACTTAGTATTCAACGAAACAGCATTGATGGATGGCGCTCTAGACATGATGAGCACTTTGATCATCAAAATTCCGGGCCATTCCCTGGACAACGTTTTGGACCAACTGGACCTTCAGCTCAGATGCCTTTTCCACCGGTAAATATAATTTATATTTGATACATGATTCATTTCGGGGTTCATTTTTACTTTCTCTTACGAAGTATAAGTAAGTATTGT